>BHFT01000984.1:0-43326 GCA_004320025.1 Laticauda laticaudata | reverse complement strand
GTCTGATTTATGTTTTTTTGTGGATTGGGTTGTGGTTGTTGGGTAGAGATGTGGTTTGTAGCTATTGGATGTTCAGGATTTTGCGTTATGTCTTTTTTTTCCAAGGTTGGATAATCTGTCTTTTAAAGCGTCCAGGGATGCTACTATGGTGTCAAGAAATATTTATTCATGTTTCTATGGTATCAACTCTTTCAAACAGATCCAGTTGGAGTCTGCATGATTTGCAGAGATATGGAAACTGCAGATGTTTATGCATTACTCCTCAACAGAACTGATTGGCACTCAGTTATGATTTTTTTCTTCCCTTTCCAGTGGGAAACTGTTATAGTAGTCCTTGATTTATGACCACAATTGAGACCAGAATTTTTGTTGCTAAGCAAAATATTGGTTAAGTGAATTGCAACCAATTTTAATACCTTTATAAGCCATAGTTGTTAAGTTAACAACTACTGCAGTTGCATAGTGAATCACATGATCTGGCTTCCCTCCATTTGCTTTATTTACCAGAAGCCCACTTGAAAGATAGCCCACTTGGGGGCTATCAATTGACTGCAAGACACTGCAAACATCGTAAATAATTGCCAAATACCAGAATTTTGATCACATGATCATGGAGACACTACAGTGGTCATAAATGTGAGGAGGACCGATTGTAAGTCACTTATTTCAGTGCTATTGTAACTTTGAATAGCTACTACCTGTATCATTTTAGCTTAGAAAAAATATTTTACAAGAAGACAAACAAGAGGTTCTAAACTTATCAATATTTTTCAAGCACTTTCTTTCAGAATTGAAATAAAAAACTATAGTTCCAGAATAAAAGAAAAAACTCTTCAAAAATGATATTATCACCCCCAAACTTGGTTTTACATTGGGACAAAACAGAGATACAATTAATTTCTCACAGATGGCAATTAAATTTTATGGGGTTCAGTTAGGTTAGAGAGAGCCAAAAATTGATAAAACAATTTAGACTGACTTTTAAAAATCATGTTGAATCTGATCTAGATTCTCATTGTTAAAAATATTTGGTTTTGTTTTATTCTATTTAATGAAGAGAATTTATTAACAAAAATAAAATCAGAGTTCCAGTAATTATTTGTTCATTTTCCCACAACAGATTTTCTTGATTTCTATGTGGAATTCTCTTTCCCACACAATACAAATAGGAAATGTTCAGATTAGTTCTACAAGCTTTGTCAATATGTACAATCAACTAACAAATGTTCTGTATGCAGCTTTTTTTCAATGTTAAGCTGAAGCATAAAAAGTAGATGAGTTAATTCTTAGTTTACTAATTCTTAAGATTTTGCCATCCCCACAAAGTAATTCTATGACCATATGGACATGAAGTGCAAAAATAGATCCAGGTGTTCTAAGGTGGGTTGTGAGTAGTTTTACATTAAAAACAGAAAAGAAGCCTCAACAAAGAAAACTGTATTCAGTGAAAAGTAAGATTGAAAATAGTCAAAACCACATTCATTTTGTGTTACAAGTAGTAGGTGGAACAGCTTTAATTTTTGTGTATTCCATCTGAAGCATGAAATACAATGTTAGAAAGTTGTGAAAGAAAATAAAAAATAAACTGCTTTATAATATTACAAATCATAAATTATACAGAAAAAGAAATTAAACATTGATTCAAGAGTAAGAAAATGGGGCTTGTGCCTTACTGAAATTGAAGCGATTTATGAGGATTTTTTTCAACTGCATAGACAAAAAGACAAAATAACAAGCACTAATAAAGACTGGATAAATAACTGGACTGGAAATTTTCAAAGGCTGATGGACTGATATCAGCTGTAAGTCATATTACAAATGATAGGTCTGCCTTTAAATAATTTACACTATATATCTGAGAGAAAAAATATCTTGCTAATAGAAAGTGTATTAAAACTGAAGAAATTGGACAAAATATTTTGAAATACAGTAATGAAAATGAAGCACTAGAAATATATTGGTAAATCATATCTGGCACATTTCAGATTTAGAAGAACCTTTAAATACATATATTTAACTGAAAAAGAGCATGGCTAAGTTTAAAAATGATGGCTAATGATGGATTCTGAATGGATCAAATCTCTAAAAGATATACAGATGAATGTAGATCTATTGTATATACAGTATACTGTATACTGTACTGTATATAGATACACTACAGTAAGAAAAGCAGAGGCCTATGCTAGTAAGCAGCATGATTAACACATTCATATTTAGTGCTGCTATTTAAACTCAGATACTCAGAGGATGCAGAGATAGTCCTTCACTTACAACTATTAATTTAGTGACCATTTGAAGTTACAAAGGCACTGAAAAAAGTGTCAGTTTTTCTCAGTTACATTCCCATGGTCATGTGATCAAAATTTAGATACTTGGCAAATGCCATGTATTTATGATGTTGCAGTGTCCTTGGGGATCATGTGATCACTTTTTTGCAACCTTCTGACAAGCAAAACCAATGGGGAAGCCAGGTTTGCTTTAACAACCCTGTTCTTTATTTAAAGCCCATGTCACACTGCACCAACGGATAGAAAGAGGATATAAAATGGAGAGAAACACTTGCCATCCGTTGGTTAACGCGATTCATCCGTTCTGTACTCACTGCCTTTTTTTTCATCCTCTCTATCCATCCAGCATCCGTCGACTGAGGTTCATCCGCTCAAAAAGTTTTGAGCTGCTCAAAAACTTTTTGAGCGGAAAATGTATCCAACGCGTCCATTCTGCATCCGCAATGCATACGGGGATCCGTTCTACATCCGTCGTCATCCGTTATGCGTCCGCTATATCCGCTAGGCATCCGCTGCGCATTTGCGCAACTCAAAATCCACTCCAGCGGAAAACGGACACAGGAGGAAGCGAAACGGACGCGGAATGGATGCGCAGCATTAGTAGCATGGACAGAGAAAGGATGAAAGCGGATGCAGCTCGCAAAGAAAAGCATCTTAAACAGAAAAAGACGTTCGCAGAGGGGACCTATGCTCGATATTAAAGGATGTCTAGAGGATGCCTAGAGGTTGCAAAGGACACCTAGTGGAAAACCTATATCGCTATAAAAAGGGGAGGAACTCACCTGGATCTCACTTTCAGTCCAGCAGCCCTGCTGTGCAGATCTCTGCAGCCTTCATCTGGCTCTTGCTCTTCCACAGCAATCCAGTCATTGTCCACCATGGATCGTAACACAGTCCTTTTGGGTAGCCACCATTGTTCTGCAACAGTGCGAAGCCATCTACAGGCTCTTTCAACTGTTCTATGGGAAGAAAAGGAGGCAGCCAAGAAGTGTCTGGGTCCGAAGATGGATCGGGAGAAGAGCAGAGTACGGACTGTACAACAAGCTGATGGTGGAGCTGAGGAACGAAAGACCCTGGTGCATTCCAGAACTCATGAGGATGCCTCCAGCCATGTTTGATGAAGTTGTGGAGCGCGCTGAGACCCAGGTTGACCAAGACAAACACCAACTTCTGGCCCAGCCTGGACCCTGGGTCAAGGGTGCACTGACTCTGCACCACTGGCCTCAGGGACCACCTACAGGAGCATGCAGTACGGCTGGAGGGTGCCACACACACCATCAGCATTGTGGTCAGAGAAGTGGTGCAGGCCATCATCGAAGAATACCTGGAGGAGCTCCTCCAGTGCCCCTCCACTGAAGAAGGATGGAACGAAGTTGCAGAGCAGTGTTATCAAGAAGTGGAACTTCCCCCACACCGTTGAGCCATAGATGGGAAGCCATGGCCTGCAAAGCGGCCAGCCAACTTGGGGTCCACATTATTTCAACTACAAGGGCTTCTTCAGCATCATCCTCTTCGCCATGGTCGATGCTGACTACAAGTTCATGTACATCGATGCTTCAGGCAACGGGTCAGCTTCAGATTGCCCAGGTATACAACGCCAGTGACTCAAGGAGGGGCTGGAATGGAACCTCATCATGGGCTTCCCAGATCCAGACCCCCTGCCCAACGACACGCAAGATGTGCCCTACTTCATCGTGGGGGATGACGCCTTCTCCCTCAGAACCTACCTCCTGAAGCCCTACACTTCAGATAACTCACCTGTGAAGAGAGGATCTTCAACTACAGGCTGTCCAGGGCAGGGCGGGTGGTGGAGAACCAATGACAGATGTACTGAGGCCGGCTTGGTTGGGGGTGGAGGAAGGAGCAGTGTAGTGGGGCTGTCTGGTCTGCAGAGCTGGATGAGGACTGGCGTTGGTGGCATCGGTGGCGTGGCTGGCATCTGTGGCATGGGTGCATTGTGGTGTGGGTGGCATCGGTGGCATCAGTGGCACCAGTGGCGTCCGATGTACCTGTGCCTGGACTGGGAAGGGCTGCCTGTGCTGCTGCGACTCCTGGTAGCCGTAGCCTTGGTAGGGGAGGGCCTGTGGAAAGTCTTGGAAGGGCAGTGACATCACCTGGGTGGAGGAGCAGGCTGGACCTGGTGGAGCAGGTTCATCTTGGTCTGGAGGGTTGTGAGAAGATCGGTGATCCTGTCCGTTCACCACCTGGTACTGGGGTTCTGACATGTTCATCGAGGGTCTGGTTGATGTAGGTGAGGAAGGGCGTGCGGTTGGAGGATGGGGCGTCGGTTTGTACCAGCTGAGAGAGGAGATCTACGCTGCTCCTGATGGTGTCTCTTATCTCCAGCAGGACAATGTGGCTCTGCCCCTCCGGTCTGCCTCTCTGCCTTTCTTGTGGAGGTGGAGCTGGGGGTGGATGCAGGTTGGGCTGTGGTGGAAGTGCCGTCTCTCTTCTCCCACTGCGTCAGGGGGTCCTCCACGCGCTCTGCCAGGGGTAGTCCAGCTGTCAGGGGGGTCCTCCGTCGTGCACGCTCCACAGATACCTGCCTGGACACAGGAGCTGACTCTTTGCCAGAAGAGGACTGGCTCTCAGCGGGCTTGCCTGAGAGAGAGGTGTTGTGAGAGGGGGCTGCTCCTCGGTGGCGGATCTCACCCTCCAAGAAGCTGCACTTGGCCATCACGTTAGGTCTCCCGGTCCATCAGCTTGACCGTGGCCTGGCCAGATTTCTCTTGAGGTGCAGCTTCCCGTACCGGGTATGCAATGTGCTTCCACCAGCCGAGGAGCACCTCCGAAGTGTAGGCCAGGCTCTCCGCCTTCTCTCTCCAAGCAGCCCTACTTTCTCTTGGTGTCTCGATAGAGCCTGTGTCCCTTCCGCCAAAGAATATTCATTCTCCTCAGCCACTCCAGCACCTCCTCCTCATGTTCCTCTTTCGGTTGTGAATTGCCTCCTCTCCCGTTCACGCGTCTGCCTCTTCCTCCTTTGGCAGGGCCATATGGGCCCTCATCAGAAGGGCTTCGAGGTTGTAGAGGGGCTGCTCCTCCACACCACACCACGCAGCAGCAGCAGCAACAAACAGTAGCAGCAACAACAGTAGGCAGCAAAAGCAGGACCAGCAGCACCAGCAGCAACCAGCAGGACAGGAGCAGGACCAGGAGCACCAGCAGGACCAGAGCACCAGCAGGATCAGGGAAGCACAGCAGGGACAGCAGGACCAGGAGCAGTGCCAGCAGAGTAAGCACCAGCAGAAGCACCAGCACCAAGAGCAGTGCAGCAGAGTAAGCACCAGCAGAAGCACCAGCACCAGGAGCAGTGCCAGGAGAGTAAGCACCAGCAGAAGCTCCACCACCAGAAGCAGCATCAGCAGAAGCACCACCTCCAGAAGCAGCATCAGCAGAAGCCCCAGCACCAGAAGAGCGAGCCGGGCAGCAAGAAGCCCAGCAGAAGCAGAGTCAGGGCCAGGGGTGGGAGGGTGGCCTGTCCCTCTTGCCAGGCTGGCAGCAGATGGCAGAGGCTTCCTTTTCTTCCCCATGGTTGTTGGTTGCTAGGCTGTGGTTGGCTGGCTGGCTGGCTGGCTCAAGCTGTGTCTGGAAGCAGGTCTTTTCCTCTGAATGGTGACCTGCTTGCGAGCTGCTTCCCTTTATATCCGCGGGGCTGACGCATGCATCCTCCCCGCATACGCAGTGAATGCTAGGCATCCGCTAGGCTTCCACTAGGCTTCCGCTCTGCGCATCCGCTTCATCCGCTCGGCATTCCGCTCTGCATCCGCTCTTTCCGTTCCGCGTCCACTTTGCTGTGCTCCCCAGAACCTTGTGGATGTGCCATCCGCTCCCATCTGCTTCCATCGCTAGGCTTCCGTGGAGCATCCGCTTTTCCATCCGCCCTATGTCCTCCCCCCGTCCATTCCTTTCCGTGTTGTCCGCTCTGGTTATGCAAATTCGGGGCACTTTTTTGGCAGAGTTGTGGATAACATGGATGGAACATTTTTCTCGTCCGCTGTGTCCTTTTTACAAATGTTTTGCATCCGTCGGCCAGTGTGACAGGGCCTTAACAACTGCAGTGACTTAACACCTGTGGCAAGAAATGTTTAAAATGGGGCAAAATTCTGTAACTGTCTCGCTTAGCACTGGAAATTTTGGGCTCAATTGTGGTCATAAGTCAAGAACTACCTGTATTGGAATGCAAAACAAAGGACTATAACATGACTATCTGCTTTAAAATGAATATTGCTTCAAAGTGGTGTTTCATTGTTGAAAATATATCAGATTAAAGAACCGTATGGTTATTTTTATGCTTCATTGGTTTTATTGTAATTTCTTCAATTATTGTGAGTTGCCTCGAACAGACTTGGGCATTTTACAGCCCTGGGGCTACGTCTGACAGTTGTCCCTGTCCAGCACCCATGAGACCAATCAGAACTTAGAAGTCAAAAATAAATGTTTGCCATGCATGCAATACAACGGTGCTGCTTTTATTTGGAAGGCAATGGATATATTTTTTAATTTACATATGCGAGTGTGGGTGTGCCTATGCACTTTCACAATAAACAAAATAATAGAATTTACTAGTTTTTATAAAGCAATAAAATTTATATTGAGCAGAATTAAGTTCATCCTCTTGTTTTGGCCTTCCACAACCGTCCCCATTTCTCATGTTGACCTCTTGGGAAAATTAATTGCCCATTCCTGGTCCAGAGTCATTGAGAGTCAGATGGTGTACAAATATAATGAATGTTTCCTGATATTAAATAGCAGCCTGTTTCCAAATGCCTCCTGCTGCTGCCTTAGACACTCCTATTAAATATGTTAAATAGGTACTGTTGCATGCCGCTTTCCCTGATGTCCTCAGTGATTGCATAGATGTTTTTGGCACTTCATATGTGGTTTTCTGGTGGGACTCCAATGATCAGGGCTGGATGACTCTTCCAATAATTGAATCAACTTTCAGCAGAGAGACATTGTCCAGGTTGCAGAAGATGATGACATAAGTGAAATCAATCAACATTGTCTGGTATTCTTATTTTCTGAACATGTAAGGCACTAGCTGCTGACTTCTGCTTCCTTTTATCACATTATATTGATACTGTAGTATATGCAACAAAAATTGATGATAAAGAAAGTTTTCTCTTAAAAATAAACATATCCAAAATTTAGTGCAAGAGGTATAAGGATTCCCAGGACACAGAAAGCAGAATATTGGGTAGAAGAAAGACACATGTTTTTTATACCCTTGAATAAGAAAAACAGATAAAAGTTCATATCCATACATCTAAGCTGAGTTCTTGAAGATACATTGACTATTCATGCCTGGTATTCTCAAAAAAAAGAAAATAGAAGCTGCATTATAAACTACTTTTTTAATATTTATAACAAGTGGGACATAAAACAAAATGATTCACTGAGAATTAAGCCCCTGAAAAGATCCTAGTATTTAGAAATCCAGCTGACTTTGAACAGACACTTAAGTCTCACAACTGGAAGCAGGATTTCATGGGAGGAGAAGAACCTCGATTTGTTTTTGTTTTTCCTTTGGTACCATCAGTGAAAATGGGAGGATTACATTTTTGAGGGGAGGTGGATGTGTGAAGAACAAAATAGCAACATTTGCAGGGGACCATTCAAAGAATCTATCAGGTGAATGGATATAGTATGATTTGCCATATGCTTAAACTCTCCACCCTAGTGATACTTCCCTTATGGACAGAGATCCAGAGATAGCACCTAGTGGTGAAGATGCTTGCCTCCCATCCAGAAGTTGAGAGTTCAATTCTGGGTGGCAGCAGGTGTTTCTCTCCTAGGGCACAAAGTCAAAATATCTGCTGTGAACTCTGTGTGGCATCAGGAGAGGCATCTAGGCAGTAAATGCTGATTGATCCAGTTGCCCTGATTTTATCCTAAATTAAGGGATTACGTAAAAGAGTTGTTAAAAGGGAGGTGTTTTTAAAGCCTTCAAGGGAGGTACTAATACCACTCTATAAAGCCCACACCTAGAGTACTGCATCCAGTTCTGTTCACCACATTACAAAAAAGATGTTGAGACTCTAGAAAAATGCAGAAACCAGGATGATTGGGGGACTGATTGGGGGACTGGAGACTAAGGCATATGAAGAACGGCTACAGGAACTGGGCATGGCTAGTCTAGTGAACAGAAGGACCAGGGGAGACATGATAGCAATCTTCCAATATTTGAGGGCCTGCCACAGAGACGAAGGGGTCAAGTTATTTTCTAAAGCTCCTATAGGCCAGACAAGGAATAATGGATGGAAACTGAACAAGGAGAGATTTAACCTGGAAATAAGGAGAAACTTTCTGAAGTGAGAACAATCAACCAATGGAACAGCTTACCCTCAGAAGTTGTGGGAACTTCATCACTTGAGACTTTCAAGAAGAGATTGGACTGCCATCTGTCAGAAATGATGTAGGGTCTCCCGCTTGTGTGTGTGGGGGGTTGGACTAGATGACCTACTAGATCCCTTCCAACTCTGTTTATCTGTTATCTGTTAAATTTGAAAATATGCTGTGAGAAATTTTTGAAAAAGGAGGATATGGAAAAGTTCCTTATTCAATTCAATAAATGTTTGCAAAGGGAGGCTAGATGAGAAAATGCTGCTTTACTGAAATGCAGTTTACTGTCTCCCTCTTCTATCGGTTGTTTTCACTATCCCTGCTTGCTTCTGTTCTTTTTCTGGATATGTAAAACTAAGTTCAAACAAAGCCTTGGGATGTGGTTGGACATTATTTCATTTTCTCAAAAAGTCTATGGAGCTCATTTGGGGCTCAGAGGCATTTTGGTGGGGGGAATGTCATGGAGTTTTTTATTTGCTTTGCAGTATGTTGGCAAAGTTTCTGGCTACCTTAGCACTTTTGGAATGAATTTGAAATTAGGACAAAAGATTATATCTTTCATATTTTCCGTTGGGATAAAGTAAGAGAGCAAATTATTAGAGGAAAAGATAGAAATTGAAATAAGTGTTGTTCATGTTATATAATTTAAGTCCATTTTAAGTTGTTGCTTTCTTTTCTGTTGTCTTCCTAGGGGGCAGCACAGGCACTTCCCCAACAACCTCCAGCACAGGGACCCCCTCACCCTCGGCATCTTCCCACCTCCTGTCCCCATCCTGTTCTCCTCCAGCCTTTCATTTAACTCCCAACACTTTCAATGTTGGCTGCCGAGAGAGCCAGCTTTGTAACCTGAATCTCTCCGAGTATCCACCGTGTGCAAGAAGCAACATGACTGCCCTGCAGAGCTACCCAGGATTGAGTGAGAGTGGATACAGCCGGCTCCAGAGTGGGTCTTCTGTTGCTGCTCAGCCATCGGAAAACTTCATACCTCAGCGGACTCCAACTCTGATCTCAGGGATGCCTGCTCCTTCTGCCCTGCCCACAAATGGCAAAATGGAAGCTTATGGTGGCCAGCTGGGATCATTCCCAACATCTCAGTTCCAGTATGTCATGCAAGCTGGCAACCCCACTTCCACTTCTTCTTCTTCTTCTTCTTCTTCCCATATGTTTAGCGGTGGCCACATGCAACAGAGCTCCTACAATGCCTTTTCCCTTCACAACCCTTATAATTTGTATGGATACAATTTTTCAACTTCTCCAAGGTTGGCAGGAAGCCCTGAAAAACTGGCCACCACACAAAGCACTTTACTTTGTTCTGCTCCTTCCAGCGGCGCCTTTGGAGAGAGGCAGTATCTTTCAACAGGGATGGATCACAGCATGCACATGATCAGCCCCCCCAACGGTAGCCAGCCCACAGCCAGCACTTGTGAGAATAGGCAGTATGGTGCTGTCACAGGATCATCTTCACAAATGTCTATGCACATGGTTTAAAGGGTGCTCGGAGCCATCGCCTTGGCCAAATTGTGAACAAACATCTCATTTTATTTTCTGGTTGGTTCATCCCGGTTGCTTTTCAAATTTAAACAGGACTTGCATTTGAATGCTCAATGGAATCTAAGCCAATTATAGCTATATTTCAAAGAACTGAATCATGCAGACTGGAATCAAAAGCCATGTGGAACTAAATAGCTTCCATTTTCAATGGATGCATTTTAAAAATAGAGAAAACTGTTTACAAATAATAGGGGCCGTGCTTTACAGTATATGCAATAATTCTAAGTTGGGTGTGAACTGTTCCTAACAGAAACCCAGTGTTTCTGCCTTTTTTTTTGGAGCTTCCCAGATGTGTGCACCAATCCCTGAAGATTCAAGCTGTCCTATAAAACTGCACTATCGGAAATAGACAATTGCCAAAATGCCTTCTTGTTATCTACATTTATTAGTTCAAGTTCATAGCCATCTCTCACTCAGCTTGGTGAACATTTTATTTGACTGGAATGTCTCTTCTTGAGAGAATTTTGCCTTTTCTATTTTGAGAGTATGTGACTCTTGCAAGAGAACAGTATCTTTTTCTCTTTACAAAATTTTGCCTGAAGAGAAGGAGAGGAAATGCCCATTAACCCTAAAATATTTTCTTGATGTATGCAGGCAGGGAATTGTTTTTATAGCAGGCTTATCTGGAAACAGGCATGACTGCTGCCCACGACATCTCATTTTGAAAAGGAATAAGGGGAAGTTGTGCTCAACTGAACATTCAGAGGCTTATATAAAATTGAAAAAAAAAATGGCAAGCCATGTGCAAAAAGTTTATCTTCCCCAGGAGGTAGTTATAAAGGCAGAATTTATCTTAATCAGAGGTTTTGTTGAATGGACAAGCAGAAGCCTCATTGCAAAGAAGGCCTGTTCTGTCTGCTGAATTGGCCAAGAAATAAGTGCCTTTCTCAAATATTTTTCTCTTCTAATATTATTTTTTTCTTAATCTGTTGGAAAGTAAGTAAGCAAATGATGCTCAATAGAAAAAGAGTAAAGTGATCTTTTAAGTTAAAGTGTGAAAATTAAATTGCCAAATAAGGTGAACTGCAGTAGAGAGGTTGTTTTGATGTGTTGTAGATAAATGTATTTAATATGTTTCTAGAATTTGTGGGAGGGAGGGGAGTACAATATTATGAATATTAAAGAGGGTGATAAAAGTGTATGTAAAATATATATTAAGAAAGAAAGTGTATAAAGATTTGCCTTATGCAGAGAACTCTGTTTCTAGGTGCCAAGCACAGATCTTATACAAAATAAACTTTTGCCCTTTTTGTGCTTTGTCTGTCAGGAAATGAAATCGATATATTATAAAACCAAGTGAGATGAGCCCAGTTTTTTTCCAGGCCTGCAAATTAACTGCTTTTAGGTAGGCTAGCTGGTTTCTAACTAAATTTTAGAGCATAGTATTTATCCTATACATTTATACCAGTGTTTCTCAACCTTGGCAACTTTGAAATGTGTGGACTTCAACTTCTAGAATTTCCAAGTAGCATGCTGCTTAGGGAATTTTGGGAGTTGAAGTCTATACATTTCAAAGTTGCCAAGGTTGAAAACACCAATCTATGTATTCATTGTACTGGTACTTCCTTTTTTTTTTTTTTTTTAAGTAGCCTNTTTTTTTTTTTTTTTTTAAAGTAGCCTTAATATAATTATGGAACTGGGCCCCAGATTGATCCTGTCTATTTTCCATGCTTGTTTCCTCACATTAAAAGATGTGATACTTTTGGTTATTTTAAAACTTTGCCTTTTAATGTAAGCCATTCCTAAATGAAAAAAAAAATCAGCAAAATCTACATTGTATATTTTTACCACCAAAATTCAGAATCACATAAAAAGCAATATAGACAGAGAAGAACCCCATCCTCAAAGCCAGCAAGAGTAGCCCACTCTGTACTAGTGGTCTCTATGGTAGACGAATAAATATTATGAAAGAATGTCCAGATGTAGTTTTTGGTTTGATCTATCTTGGCACTAACAGTTGAATGACTTGTTTTAAGGAAGGCCACCGAGTAGTGGAAGTTTGCCTGATTTCCATGCATAGGTTTCCAAGACCAATCTGTTAAAAAAAAAAAAAGAGGAAGAACTGGAAAGAAGCTGAGGATCTTGGCAATAACAATAATAAAGTAATAATAAGGCTGATTTTTCCCCAAGAAGTACTTTAAGTGAGATGGGATATAGAATCTTTGATATTTTTTGAACAGGACAGCAACAAAAAACTAGAAATAGAAGAAATTTACAAAGAAAAAAAGTTTGTGACTTCTTTTTCTTTCACATTTTAGTAACTTTGCAAGCAATGAAAGCACTTTGGTCCCTGCTTGTTATGGTTTCTCGTTCAGATTCAGATTTACGTATGGCTTTTTCACAGCAGCCAATGAAATGAAAGCTACAGGGACATTATGCTATTTTACAGGGTGGCCATAAGCTACATTTACTCAGTTACATTCCCACACCTTTCCAACATGCAAAATAGGAAATATTCATACAGTATTTGACCGAAGTAGAATTGTTAAACTGTTGTAAACGTTCAAAAAACAGCTAGGTTAACATCCTGAATTAGTTCACTGACATCTCTACGTAGGCCATCCAAAGAACAGAATCCAAGAATCAGAATAACCACACACTTGAGGTAGTATAGCCATGGGGGGCAATTGTTATTGGTTTCTGAAACAAAAGTGTGTTTCAGATAGTACGATTTTACAGCTAGATCTGCTTGACCGCAGTATCTGTTTTGATCTCAGCTTTCAACCGTTTGAAAAATGCAGCCTTGATGTAAACTTAATTCAAGACAAAACCCCTTAGCAGCAACCTTTTTTACTTTGCTAGGTATATAGCTTCCTAACTGTTTTGGATATTTCAAAATTAGGATGTTCCAGTTCCTGCAAAGTGTGCTTGGGGACCAATTTGGTATGTACAGAAAAACTGCAAAGCGGCCCTCTTTGCTTGCTCTGTGACATAGCAAGATGAATAAAGACTCCATTGAGCCTCCTGCATATGTCACTGTATATCTTCAGTTAAAGTTGAGTATAACACCCAGAAATTCTTGTCATATATACAGCTGTAATATCTGAATTTCCCCCTCATCATTTGCTTCCACAATGGCACTACTGGGAGATTTTAAATTCAGTTTTCAGCTACCATTTTTCATTTTTGCCAACATTTTAACAACTCAAATAGAACAGAGTTATTTATGATGTCTAAATACTTGCTCTAATGCTTCTCCCAGGCCCAGAAGGGAAACAGAAGCCATGAACATTTCAGTGAACCAAAGCTGTAAATAACATTCCCACCATAGAATCCATCCAGGCATTCAGTCTTCTGTTGGCTTCTCAATTCCATTGCAATTTTATGAAAGCATGGCCAGAACTTGAACAAAAGCAGAAAACATCATTAACTCCTGTACATTTCTGTAGTGACAACAGAACGAGACAATTCTGCTCCCATTTGAACGTTACCCATTCCTTTTCTTTGCAATTTTGACTCTGCTCAGCATTAACTTCCACCATTTCACATTCATTTCTTTATCTTGCCACAAATGACCTCCAACGTCTCATTGGATGCAAGATTAGAAAAAGTCAATCAATTTCCAGCACAATGCTAGTTATCAGCTAGTTATTTATTAACAGCCTGATGCATTTTTAAAATACAGATCCATTCTCAGAATTTTGCTACATCTTTTCACCTATGTTGAGCCAGATCAGATTGTGAGCAATTTAATACTTCATGGACATCTTTAGTGACAATAGACATCAATAATATATTGAATTAGCCATCTGAAAATCCTAACTGCAACTTTTTTTTGCTGTATGAAATATTTATAAACAAGTGCTCCCCCCAAAAATAATATTTGACGGGAGGTTGAAAAACATTACTTGTCAGTCCTGGAAGCCATCTTTTACTTTGGAACTTCAGGGCTGCCACACTTAGTGGATGGATATACTGTGGGAAAACAGGAGTTGGGAGTTGGATGGAGTTGGAGTGAGATATATATGGCCAGAACAACATTCTTTTCTCTGAAAGTCAAGGACGTTCAGCCTGCACCTGTAGAGGCGTGACTGGGAGTCATCTCCAGTTGGGACAGTGGATTGATTGGACCATGTGATGGACATGTTGCTGCAGGAGAAGAGACTTTGACTTTCTTTTGGGCGGGGATAACCTAGGGGGGCTTTCAGATTCGGGTTTTCCCAGATGTGCCAATATGACATATCTAATAAAATGGAGCTTTGAGGAAATGCCTGCCTCGGAATCTTACTTGGTTGGGGGTGTTACTTGGAACCCTGACATTACGCTGTACTTGCTTTTCCACTTCTAATAACTGTATTTTTGAGATATCATAAAATGAATGAATATATACTGGTAGTCCTCAACTTATGATTACAGTTGGTGCTGGAAATTGGTTGCTAAGTACGGTGGTCATTTAGTGAGACACCCCCAATTTTATAATCTTAATTACCATGGTTGTTAAATGAATGCTTATTACATGGATCCAGTTTCCCCTGTTGATTTTGCTTCTTAGAAGTTGGCTGGGAAGGTGACAAATGACAATCATATGATTCTGTGTTGCCAAATCGAATTCTGATCAAATAACCATGGGGATGCTGCAACAGTTGTGTGAGAATTGGTTACAAGTCATTTTTTTCAGCACTGTCATAACTTTTGACAGTTGCTAAACAATTGGTGATAAGATGAGGACTGTCTATATATGAAGTGCATCCAGTTTTTCTTTTTTTAATTTACTTTTAAAGACCTAAAAATAATACACTGCTCAAAAAAATAAAGGGAACACTTAAAAAGCAAAGTGTAACTCCAAGTCAATCACACTTTTGTGAAATCAGACTGTCCACTTAGGTAGCAACACTGACTGACAATCAGTTTCACATGCTGTTGTGCAAATGGAATAGACAACAGTTGAAAGCAGAGGCAGTTAGCAAACACATCCCCAATAAAGGAGTGATTCTGCAGGTGGTGACCATAGACCACTTCTCGGTTCTATGCTTTCTGGCTGATGGTTTGGTACTTTTGAATGCTGCGGTGCTTTCACTCTAGTGATAGCATGAGATGGAGTCTACAAACCCACACAAGTGGCTCAGGTAGTGCAGCTCATCCAGGATGGCACATCAATGCGAGCTGTGGCAAGAAGGTTTGCTGTGTTCTGTCAGTGTAGTATCCAGAGCATGGAGGTGCTACCAGGAGACAGGCCAGTACATCAGGAGACATGGAGGAGACTGTAGGAGGGCAACAACCCAGCATCAGGACCGCTACTTCCACCTTGTGCAAGGAGGGACAGGAGGAGTACTGCCAGAGCCCTGCAAAAATGACCTCCAGCAGGCCAAAATGTATGTGTGGCTGCTCAAAACGGTCAGAAACAGACTCCATGAGGGTGATATGAGGGCCGGACGTCCATAGGTGGGGTTGGGCTTACAGCCCAACACTGTGCAGGATGTTTGGCATTTGCCAGAGAACACCAAGATTGGCAAATTTGCACTAGCACCTGTGCTTCTCACAGATAAAGCAGGTTCACACTGAGCACATGTGAACAGACGTGACAGGGTCTGGAGATTGCCACGGAGAACGTTCTTGCTGCTTGCAACATCTTCCAGCATGACCGGTTTGGCAGTGGGTCAGTAATGGTGTGGGGTAGCATTTCTTAGGGGGCCGCCACAGCCCTCCATGTGCTTGCCAGAGGTAGCCTGACTGCCATTAGGTACCGAGATGATATCCTTCAGACCCACACATATGCTGGTATGGTTGGCCCTGGGTTCCTCCTAGTGCAAGACAATGCTAGACCTCATGTGGCTGGAGTGTGTCAGCAGTTCCTGCAAGATGAAGGCATTGATGCTATGGATTGTCCGCCTGTTCCCCAGACCTGAAATCCAATTGAGCACATTCTAGGACACATGTCTTGTTCCATCCACCAAGGTCACGTTGCACCACAGACTGTCCAGGAGTTGGGGGATGCTTTAGTCCAGGTGTTGGGAGGAGATCCCTCAGGAGACCATCCGCCACTACATCAGGAGCATGCCCAGGCATTGTAGGGAGGTCATACAGCACATGGAGGCCATATACACTACTGAGGCCTCATTTTGACTTGTTTTAAGGACATTACATCAAAGTTGGATCAGCTTGTAGTGTTTTTTTCCACTTTAATTTTGAGAGTATAACTCCAAATCCAGACCTCTATGAGTTGCTAAATTTGATTTCCATTGATAATTTTTGTGTGATTTTGTTGTCAGCACATTCAACTATGTATAACAAAGTATTTAATAAGAATATTTCATTCATTCAGATCTAGGATGTCTTATTTTTATGTTCCCTTTATTTTATTGAGCAGTGTATGTTTCCCTATTTCTTTTCTTGATGCCTAAGTCTGCAGTTTCATTCAATCTATGAAACACTAAGAAAAGATGTTACCACTGATTCTTAATGGAAATGTAAAAGGCAGAACAAGAAGCAATGGGTGGAAGTTCATTAAAGAGAGATCCAACCTAGAATTAAGGAGAAATTTCCCTACTGAACAATTAATCAGGGGAACAGTTTGCTTCCAGAAGTTGTAGGTGCTTCATAACTGGAGTTTTAAAGAAACAACTGCACAACCATTTGTCCAAAATGGTATAGTATCTCCTGCTTGGGCAGGGGGGTGGACGAGAACAGTCGTGGGATTCAAAACTTTTTACTACTGGTTCTGTGGGTGTGGCTTGGTGGACATGGCTTGGTGGGCATGGCTTGGTGGGCATGGCAGGGGAAGGATACTGTAAAATATCAATTCCCTCCCCACCCACTAACCTGCTTTCCATCTTTGTTCTCCTGTGCAGGGCGACAAAAGAAGGCCCAGCCAATCAACTGGGACTCAGGAGACAGAGAATAGATGGGGACAGGGCCAATTAGAGGTTGTATTCCAAAGTACCCAACATTTCTGCTACCAATTGTCTGAACTACTCAAAATTTCTTCTACCAGTTCTCCAGAACTGGTCAGAACCTGCTGAATACCACCTCTGGACTAGAAGATCTCCAAGGTCATTTTCAGCCCTATTATTCTATGTTCTAAAACCATCTAGAGATATGCAGATTTGTGCTTACTGTATGCCTTCAGCTGGACCCTGCTTTTGAAACAGCCAAGTCAGATGTTTAGTCTGAGCTATATATTGCTGTTGCTATATATATCTTCTGCACACATGCCAGTGCCATGCAATGCATATTGTAGAAAGCTGAACTTTCAGTTTCCCAAGCCCTGCAGTTATACAGAGTCCCTTTCTGCCTTACAGAGCACAACTGAGCAGGAGAGAAAGAAACCCAGCTGACCTGTCTAGCTGGGGAAAGCAACTGCCTTCCCCTCCTCCTCCCCTGAGGGGCTCAATCCATACAGCTGTTTGCTACTTTTCTGTGCAGGGTTGATGCAACACTAGAACTCCTCACATTATTGGCATCATGGCAACATTTCTGAGTCACCTGCTGCTCAAGTGTTTCCCGTTTGGGCTGCCAACTGTCTCACAATGTGAAATAATCCTCTAATTTGCGCTGCTCTGGAAATATAGCAATTATGGAGTCATTGTTGAAAGAGATGGTGGTTATCCATTCAAATATGCTTTTGAAATCATAACAAACATTTTATTTTCATCTTTTCCAAAAGCAAAAAGAACAAGAAATCAAACAAAACACATATAAACAGAGAGAATCACATTTGTTTTGCATATGGCTCACAAACAAGAAAATTACTATTAAATTGAGTGTATTTAGTAATATAAAAATCATATATGATTAAGATATGCATTCCAAACTTATCTATGAGATCCCAAAGTAACATTGGGAAAACATGTCATTGTACAATTGTGAGGGGGAAAAATGTTTCCCTCCATTTATGTTGATTTCAACAATTTCCAAACTATAAATATTACTTATAAGGACGTACTCACAAAATCAATGAGTCTTTCAGAAAAAATAGTAAATTTCTCAAACTGAGCAACTATAGTGTATGATTTCTTCACCATAAGAACTGCATGCTGAGTTACAATGAGCTAAACCCACCCATTTCTTTTTTAAACAAGTTTCCAGCAAAACCAAAACCAATGTATTTTAAATCAATATAAAAGTAGGTGCTAAATGGTCTTTCTCTAAAACGTGTGTGGTGATAATCACTCTAGTTATTTATTTCATGTCATCCTGTACTCCCAAACAATTATCTTGTTGTGTTCTCCTAACCATTTTTATTTCAGTATTGTAAATATTGTTTTATATAGAACATATTAAATCTCTTACTACTTGAGAGTGTTCTGGAGCACTGAGGATTGGCAAATATCTAAATTTCAAAAGATACATTACTTGAAGATACTGCTATTCTGTACTTTTTATAGTAAATATTTCTATATTGGAACTCTTAAAATAAAAAATATTGGAATTCTTAAAATTAAAAATGACCATAAAGATCAGCCTGGAATTCATATGCTAAAGATAGCACAACTACCTTGTCACTATTGAAAGAGATGAAAAAAAGAATATCTTCTGTCACATTATGTGTCAAGGTGATTGGAGCCTAATCTCATCCAATACTCAAGATATATCAAATATGCTAATTTATAAAGGAAAAAGTCAAATGACTCGTGAGGACAAGTAGGAAACCTTTGCCATTTGTGACACTAAGAAAAACTTTCAGCATTAACTTAACTTTAGAAAATTAGAATCTTCTTTCCTAACTGAAGCTTTCTATATGAAAACGTGGGAAAAGTCCTTCTATCTCCCTCTGAAAAATAAATGTTAAGAATATACCAGAGGTGGTATTCAGCAGGTTCTGACCAGTTCTGGAGTGGAAATTTTGAGTAGTTTGGAGAACTGGCAAAATACCACCTCTGACTGGCCCTGCCCCCATCTGTTATCTGCCTCCTGAATCCCAAGCCATGCCCACCAGGCCAAACCCACAGAATTGGTAGTTAAAAAAAAAAAAGGGAATCCCACCACTGGAATATACAGTCAAATATCCTAGGCATTATCAATATAGGCATTGTCAATGGTAATTTTTAAACCATTAACTTTATCCTAAGAATTCAATTCAAATGAGACCCAACAATTCAAAACAATTTATTTTTCTGAGATACATTACCAAGTATTCTCAGCCCAAGGCAAATTATTGTTTTTTTACCTGAGTGAAACTGCCTAGAGAAAGTTGATTTTGGCATCTTAATACTTAATACTTAAGACAAGTCTGTTTGACTGCAATTTATATTGTACTCAGCCAGGATTCCAAGACAAAAGTTTGTTTTGCTAATTCGAGTAGGGAAGATTGTGTGCCATCAAGAATTAGCAATTGTTTTATTCTGCTTGACCTTATGAATAACATTGCAAATATCCATACCTGTTGTAGAAGGTTAGCACCCACTCCTCTCCTAGAAGAATGAAATATTCTAGGAAATATTAAAAAGGCAGAATATTATACCTCCCTGGATGAGAAAATGAGAAACATGCTCTTGGAAAGCAGCCCCCATCTTTCTCTCTCCCTCTCCCTCTCCCTGTCCCTCTCTTTCCCTCGATCCCCCCCTCTCTTTCTTTCAACAAGTACATTCAGTTTAATTATGAAATATTAAGTTCATGATAAAGTTCATCACTTAGTAAGTAAGCAAGATAATTTTTACTACCCAATTTTTTTTTAAAGGTCTACAACATGTATTTTTTCACATTCAGAAATTGAACTCGTTTATTTGTTATCCAAACAACACATTCACTTAGAGAGAAAAAAATGACTTTTTATAGTTTTCCATTAACTCCTTATCTTTTTTGTTAAGTTTTGAATAACACTCTTGAAAGCTTACATTTATTCTTCAGATGTTGCATACATGTTATAATATCTTGAATTGCTGGGGCAAAAAACCACAAAAGGATTACAGCTTTAATTGAGATGCTGTTTTTCCCTGGTTATTCTTCAGGATTTTGCAGAATATTCATACAAATTTGCTTTAGTAGAAAATAAGCTTACAGTTACTATTACTTTGCAATTTCTTAGAAAGCATAGCAGGGGAATAAGGAGCAAATGTTAGATAATATTTTTTAATGTCCTTTAACTTTTTTTTTCTTACACTGTCCCATTTTTTCCTGATGAGCAATATACAAAATCACTGTTCTTTGGTGCTTCCTGCTCAACATAGACATGAGTCTTTGATCGTTTTTGAAACTCTGTAGACATTTGCTTTTTAAAATTATTGTGGCTTATGCAGGAAGTATCAAAAGGCCATTTAAAAAAAAATGAAGAAGAATTTCCAATTTGCAAGTAAATAATAAATGAGCCATGATCAGATATTGTACAAGTTTAAATAAATTGTTATTTCTGAAACAATGACAAGGAAACGACATACAGTATGTGTCAATATAATTTGTTCTATTGACATTTACTCAACATGCACAGAAAGAGTATGTTGTTGTTCTTGTGCATTCTTTGAATTTGTGAAGGGTTCAGGAAGATTCATATAATAACGTATCATAAAAATGCATACAATATGAATAGGGAACATTTTGAGATTCTACTGGCTGCAGTGTAAATTGCATGTCAAGTGTTGCTCCTAATAATGCCTGATGTAATTTGATTCTAGAAATACCTGACTGATTGATAACATGGCTATGTCTAGGTAACAAGCTCCTTTTTCAATGCATTGAAAGTTTGGCACACAATATTGTTGCCTTTGATGAAGCATATTAGAAAAAATATTAAGAAATATTTGAAAAAAAATAGAATACCACCACAAGCCCTGAGCATGTCCTGAAATATTCCATTTGTTCTTTGTACAAGAAATTATCTTATTGGTACAGAATATTATCTTTGTATTAAACCAGAGTTTATTTTTCTGCAACTCATTATTCTGTAACAGTCTCTGCAACACCAGAAAGCAGGACTTGAGCTTTTTCTGTCTGACAATCTTTCAGATATTTGAAAAAAGCTATTATATCCCTTTTCAGTTTTCTCTTCTCAAAGGTAAACATTCCAGAATAGTGTACAAGTGTTGAATTGGTGAAAACGTTTGAAATGATAAATCTGAGTGCTGTAGATATTGACTGAAATCTACCAAGCTAGAGAATACTGTGAATCAGCAGCAGTTTCTTACATATATATTTGGCAACAAAATTGGTAGGGCATAAATTTGTTTCACTTTTGCTTCAAACCTGGCTACTAATTAGCTGTATAAAAATATATGGGATTTGTTAAACATCAGACAGACAGACAGGAAGGTGGTGAACACCGCTTGCTTCCTCCTCTTCTTTTCCCCACAGCCACCCAGTGAGGTGGATTTGGCTGAGGGTGTGACTAGTCCAAAGTCACTCCAGCTGGTTTTCATGGCTAAAGTGGGACTTGAACTCACCGTCTCTCATTTTCTAGCCTGGTACCTTAACCACTAGACCAAACAATTCCCCCCCTTTTTTTAACAGTACTAAGATTGTTGGCTCAATAATCCTGATGGCACCTTAGTGAGATTATTGTCAATTAATTGGGCAGGACTCATTTGTAATTTACTTTCCTCAGCAGGACTCTGTGCCTGCTGAATCTTCTGAAGGCAGTCATTCTGAAATCTATATACTCATCTATACAGAGCAGTGCTTTATCATATGAACCTCTCAGTTTCCTCAATTCCATGAACTTCTTTTCTTCCTCAATTTCTTTTGACGATTGCTAAGAACATGGGAAGGGAAGCTGAAGCCCAGCATCTGGTTCTGACACTGACAGATTCACATGCTGGTTCAAGTGAAAAAGCCCAAATGTTGCAAAGATAAACCATATGGAAAACTCCAACATTCGGAGCCATTAATGGGTTTTTTTAGGCAACTGTGATTGATGGAGCACCTCTTACAAGTCTAACATCAATGAAAACGAAACCTGATCTTTTGAACTTAGATTTTCTTTGTTTTTGCTTCTCCATGCCCCAACCTCTGTTTTTTGAAAAAAAAAATCCCATAAAAACCATTTTTGTTCAGACAAAAGCTGTCTGGATTGTAAGGACTTGTCATAGAGATTGAAGTCAAAATTCTTCATTCTCTGTTTCCTTTCTCGGCAGACAAATATGCTGCTCTTAGTTTCCATGCCTCCAATTCCCATTAGAATGTGAATACTTTTTTGTGGTATAGGATTGCCTATAGCCTCTGAATTGAAAACATTCAAACTTGTGGACCTGATACAGATGAACTTTCTCATGTGAGTACCACTGAACCAAGTTTTCTTTTGATTCCTCAATTTCTTTTGACGATTGCTGAGAACATGGGAAGGGAAGCTGAAGCCCAGCATCTGGTTCTGACACTGACAGATTCACATGCTTTACCTCGTACCAGCTTTACCAGATTCACATGCTTTACCTTCACACCAGCTTTACCTCGTGGAGAATCCTATCCCATGGCAAGAGACTGCAACCTCCATCAGAGATAGCAGTATCACTTGATGGCATCACCTCAGAACTTGGAAGAGGGTAAAAAAAAAACAGACATAGCATTAACCTGGATTCTATAATTAGTCATTATAATTACAGCCTCCTTATTGCACAGGATTGCACATCGGAAAGTATAATTCAATAATTATAGCAATTCTCCCCATACTTGTCTGGGTGTAAGTCTTACTAAAATACTACTGATTGACTTCTCATCCAACTGATTCCAGCATGGTTCTGTCAATGCTGTTCTTGCATAGCTTATATGAAACAGGACTCTAAGAACCATGAATTTAGTAATACAATTAATTAATGACCAGTAGCCAATGCTATTTAATGACAAATGGTTGAATATTACAGGTTGGATAAGACCCATTTAGTTCAGCTTTTTGTGTCTAGGCAGAAGCAATGACTGTTAACATTCCTTAGTCAAATATAAACATTATTGGATCATGTGATAGATTTGCCTTCCAATATTTAGCAGGCCACACCAAAGAATTGGTGGTCACAATTGAAATACACTCTTACCAGTTGACAAATCATAATGAAGATTCTTCCATGTTGTCAACCCAATGTTATTTAATATTAGGATCCTGGTGTATTTGCAGCTGGATATATGTTGGCCTATGGTCAAATGTTATGTACAAGCAGAAGAAAGGATTTATGAAAACAGCAAATGGAAATCATATTGAGGCTGAAATTGGACAAGTTCTTTTTACCATCTTGAGGTGGATCCAAGCAATGTCCTCCCAGGGAACTGCTTCTGGTCCCCCCCACCCCCATAGCTCTATCCATCCATTTCTTCCAAACCGACACAGGAGGAGAATTGGTGCCACCATGGGCTCTTTCAGACCAGCTGCTTTCCCCAGTGGAGAAGCATGCATTCAATTAGAAGACTTTAATTAAAATTCTTTCTCTGGCGTTTCCTGTTTCCAGTCTCTGCTGTAAATTCAAGATGACATTCCTGGGTTTAACAGGTGGATGAGATTATTCAGAAAACTACCAGATGAGGGGAAATGGAAGGGGAGCCGGAGGTGCAGCTATGGGAGGCAGCCTGATGGACAAATAGGATGGGGTGAGGACAAGTTAGGATTCCTACTCTCAAAACACCGAGCTCTGATTTTTTCAGATACCCTTTCAAAACACACAAAAAATGAGAAAACTGAAAACTACAATCTGTCTTGTGTAAAAAGACTACATGGAGGCATCCAAGAAGTCCCACCAAAAATCAAATTTATCTGGAAGGAAATGTTATCTTTAATAAAGATGAGTCCTGAGTAAAAGTTTGGATGGCATTCAAAATGTCAAAGTTTTGGTGTGTTTTTAAAGATATATCTGTGGAACATTTTAGTTTCAAACATATGGATGCAAGTGGAACTCAGATAACAAGAATGTATTTCAAGTTCCCGAGAGAAGTGCATTCTGTTGTAATGCAGCTTGACTATAAATCCCGCAGTTCAATGTGCAAATTCAATGAGTCTCCCTCTGCCCTTTATGACAAACAATGAATGTTCAGGATGTTTTCCTCTAAACAAACAGGCAGGACAGGAGAAGCTGGAACCTTGCAGGCTGCTCATTTCATGTCAGTAATACTTGCCATTTCTTCTCCAGATCTGTCCATGCTCTTTAGTGGAAATCAATGATATTGTACACTAACTTTTTAATCAATCAATTCCATATTACAGTACACTATATCCTCCACTGAAAAAGTACTTGCTTTCATAGGATTCATAAAGATTACAAAATAAAGGCTGCCTGGAACTCATTTCAACTCTTCTTTCTTAAAAACAGTAATATTTAAAATCAATCTTTAATGATTTTTCCCTGGTATTTCCTTGAGAAACTACAAAATTACACACTTTGCAGAAATTTGAGAGGCAATGATAGCCAAATGGGTAGGAAAAATAGTAGTTGCTGCCACCATGAGACTGATAAAGCTACTGCTATATAATTTTGGGTTCATTGAACTAATATTTGAGAAAAATAGGATCACTAACCCAGAAAAAAAACCTTTCTTTTTAAATTACATATGAAAAAGAGCTCTCCCATCCTTCCACTGGAAAGATTCCCTAACTTCTTTCTCAAATGCTAACATGAATAGACCTGAAAGCCTCTGCCAATTTACTTATTTCAATTGGGGTTAGGGTGAGAGTGGAGGAATCTGA
This sequence comes from Laticauda laticaudata, assembly GCA_004320025.1. Taxonomy (NCBI): domain Eukaryota; kingdom Metazoa; phylum Chordata; class Lepidosauria; order Squamata; family Elapidae; genus Laticauda; species Laticauda laticaudata. Next base: position 18,615 of record BHFT01000984.1, on the reverse strand, counting down.
ATTTTTACAGCTGAAAGACTGAGCATTATTTTTGAAACTGGAAGAAAAATGCCCTTTTGGCCACCCTGTCTTCCTTTAGATTTACCTTGATGAGCTCGTCAGATCTGATTGGTTAAATGTGCTATGTGATATCATTGGATTGACTGCCTGGCTATGATCATGTAGCCAGTAAATAGTTTCTTTTTTCAAATGACATTGAAGCAGCTGTTGATCCTACAGCAAACAGGCTGTGAAATGGCACTATATATAGAAAGTGGGAGGTATTTTTGAGAGTTGGGATACTAAAAATCTATTACTGCAAATATTCAGCACAATGTTAATCTTACAAACATTATAATTTAAAAGTTCTGAAATATTTAAAAATGTATTTTACTATTTTCCTAGACAGAGTTAAAATTCATTCCTTTGCAATTCCTGTTTACTTCCATAGGCAATGTACACAATAATGAACTGTTTTAGACTGCTCCAAAGTATCAAATTAATTTTACTACAATGTCCTTTAAAAAAATTGCAGAAGGCAGATGGCTCAATAATCTGTTACTTTGCTTAATCAATTCATCAACGTGTGTCAACTGATCCCATTTGCATTGATTCCCCCCTCCACCCCCAGGTTGGGTGGCCATTTTGCTATTCTTCCCAGTTGCCACAAAGAAGTCTAGGGGATATTTAAATATTTAAGAATTAGCATACAAGAATGTAAATAAACAGGTTATTTCAATAATAATTACTGTCCTATTTGGAAAAAAATAAACTATATGAAAAAGTGGAATAAGATCGAAGGAACCAATAATGTAAAGCTGAAGCAATAAAGCTAATGACAGATTTATTGATTTTATATTCTTTTGATAGATATTCCTGAGAATTTTTGTTTTAAGGTCAATGTAAAAATGAATAAAAAGAAATACTCTATATTTTATGCAAAATAAAGGATGATGGGGCAGACCTTGCTTAAAACTGTAAAAGAATGAAGCACTAAAGCAGACAAGATATCTGACATATTTCAGCTTTTGATCCAAACCTTTCTGTCTAATTTCATGGACTTGTATCACACAGCAATGTGGGCTTCTGTTAATATAAGATTTAAAGACATTCAGACTTTTTTGCTTTGTTGTTATACTTATCTCCTAAGTTTGAAATATTTTTATTGTTATTCTGTTTAAAATTTATTACTGCATTGACTCAGTTCCACTAATAATTGTTACTTTATACAAGGTATTGATTTCACATATTTTTGAACATTTTTTGTCCAGTTTTCCATCATATATAATAAAACCCTTTTCTGGTCACCCCCCCTGCTTTTTTTCCCTTCATGGTTGTGCAATAAAATCTTTTTTTTTTAAAAGGATGATTACAATTTGGGAGTGAGAGAAAGAGAAAGAAAGAAAATAAAATGGGCTGATTGTTAAAGGATGGCAGCAATGTCTGTATGTCTTGTGAAATTACAGATTTCTATAGTATATATAGTAATTAATGACATTGAACTAGCTGTCTAGAAACAAAGACTGTATCCAGATAAATATCTGTGTTTCTCTTTTTGGAGGATTGTTAATTTTGCTTCCTTGTACTTCCAGGTGAGGTACCAGCAAAACAGCAATGCTAGACTCATATTAACAGGCAGAACACATCTATCAGGTAAATCCTATTGAAGGCCTATCTCATACATAGACTTGTTTAATGCACTATGTCCTACTTTTCAAGGCAAGCTTGCAGATGTTTTGTTTTGTCCTTAGGAGCCCAATGCTTTTTTTGTTTTATCACTAAGAAGCAATAAGAAATATCTAGACTGAACTTCTCCCACTCAAACTAGATTATTGCTCATGAGAATTCACCCCAACATAAATTCTTAAGATACCAACTTACCATCTCACCGAAAGGGACATGAACCACTTTTAACAGAATAATTTCTACATGGTGAAGGGATGCATAGGTCAGTGGTGGGATTCAGTGGTGGGATTCAAATTTTTTTTACTACCGGTTCTGTGGGTGTGGCTTGGTGGGCGTGGCAGAGGAAGGTTATTGCAAAATCCCATTCCCTCCCCACCCCACTAACCTGCTTTCCAGATCTTCTCCTGTGCAGGGCAACAAAAGAAGACTCAGCCAGTCAGCTGGGACTCGGGAGACAGAAAATAGATGGAGGTGGGGCCAGTCAGAGGTGGTATTTGCAGGTTCTCCAAAACTACTCAAAATTTCTGCTACCGGTTCCTCAGAACTGGTCAGAACCTGCTGAATACCACCTCTGGTATAGGTGTTTTAAATAGTAGGAAGAATTTTTGCACTCATTTTCATATGATCCATGCTCCTTATACGGTACTTTCAAAAGATTGAAAGTGATACTGTCAAAGTTGGTTAATATCTTTTGAAAAGGAAACAGTTGCAAAATAAAATCTTAAAATTAAATCTTAGTTCTTTCAGTTGGGCCAGTTTAGTAATCGTTTGATACTGCAGAATTTTGCTGATTCAAAAATCTAAACATTAATGGAATTAACTAGATGATAAACCAAGGGTTAGCTTGCCTTCTCAAGTCAAGGGCTCATCTTGTGTGTCCTTATATTTTTCAGAAGAAAAAAAGAACAAGTGATTTAGGAAGAGTAGAGAGTTTGGAACAGATGCAGCAGTGAAAGATGTGACAAAATGTCAAGAGAAATGTGCTTGTGGGCTGGGAATTTGGCCATGAACATAACAGATGATTCCCCTGGATAGCATGCTCCAGAGAGGCCAGGCATTCTTTGGTGACAGCTATGATTTTTATGGGCTAGCTTCGATGACAGTTTGGGAGGGGTCAGCTCAGCTTTTTTCTGACAGGAATTAGGTTTGTCATCAGATGCTAAAATCCTTCTGATTTATGCATCAGTTCTTCTGCTTTATCATGTACACTTCAAGGTCTTCTTCCCTTGGTTCCTCAAGGAAGAAAAGGTGTGAGGCTTAAGATGCTGACATTAAACCACCAGGGATAGCAAGGATAGGGAATAGAGAGCATGAATGACAAGTGTGAACCCTAAATTATCTACCAAGCACACTTCACCTGGAGGTGGAGAAAAGCCATTCAAGCTGCCAGGATTTGGCAGTCAATTTCTTCATATTTGCTCACTTCTAATTATTCCTCGTGTCTCATTTCGGTGCAGGCCAGAATAAGGTGTAAAATATTCAAATTCAAGAAATCCACTAAAACAAAAATCTATTAAATTGGTCATGTAATGCATGAAAACCAAGCTGAATTACACTATATTTATATGCTTCAAAAGATTAAGAACATACAATAAATAGAGCATTCCAGATGTTCTTTAAACATGCAGTTATTACCACAATCAGGCCAATAAATGATACTGATTTATTTTGTGGAAACTATTTTTGATATTATTATTATGGTTGATTACACAGTCAACCAGATGAATTTGTCATTTTTAGCCACCTGTGGAGTCCTTCCCAAAGGACCTGGAGTCGGCAGATGTTGTTTGATGGTGTTAAAGATATTGTTACAGGTTCTAAGCTGATCCAAGTAAAGTTGCTTTTTGCAATGGACTGATGATGACTTTGTCAATGTTGATGGTTGTTCAACTGGTGCTCTAGTTGTTTTCGGGTTGCACTCAACTTCCTTATTACTTCTGGTAATTTGTTTTCTTTGGCCACAGCCATTCTCTTTCTATTTGCAGGTCTTTGTATTTTGTGATTTTCTCCAGTTCTTTTCTTTTCTATTCTGTACCTCCAAGTACTGCTCCATCCATTATCCAGATTTTTTTAAATATTTTATTTTCCTAGATAAACAATGAAAAAGAAGGACTATTCTGCAGGCAAATTAAAGCCAAATTAAGGGTAATTGATGCAGCCCAACAATGGTGCCTCTTGGTATTTACATTACTTATCTGACAAGATGTTAAAACTAGATAAATGCTGAAAACTAAAGTTGAATGGGGCAATGAAAGAGTTAAGGGCATGATAACTATGGGGGTAAACCTCTTCCCCGGGTGTCCTAAGCGCAAGATTATTTTGTCTAAGGGTTAATCCAGGGCTGAGGAAATAATAAAAAAAAGACCAATTAAAATCAAACAATGAAACAAAAGAAGAGAGCAGAGGTAATGCTTCTGTGAGTGGCTCAGTGCTCTTTGGACATACTATCAGCCTTATATGTCATCTGTATGAATTGTGCCAGAAGCAATGTTAGGCATCTTCCAAAGAATGGTTCCAGGTGATATCATTAACAGAGTTGTGCTTGAATGCATTGGACTGGAAGTCTGCATTTAGTAGCTGAACAGAATTCAGCTAGAAGACTAGTAGTAACAGAAAAGACTAGAAGTTATTCAAACGTTTTAGCTACTGTGATGAGTCAAGGACAGTGCTTAAACTGTTACAGTGTGATTTAATTTTGTATACTACTCAGCGTATGTGAGTTGAGCAGGATGCCTAATTTACATCAGTAGGAGCCCATAATGGTAAATAAACCAATTAAGCCACTTCTAAAACATTTGTGGAGTCCCATTCTTGGGGAAAAAGTTGGACGAGTTGTTCTTTGATGTCCCTTGTCAATCTTTAGTTCTTTAATGAACATGGCATCTGCCACAGTGTTAGAACTTCACAATAGGATTCAGTGTTTCATGGGGAGTCTAAACAAGTACCCCACTGTCCTTTCTCCATTTACCTCCAGTCTATGAAGAGGGCAGTGGGATTTTGCGTAATAACTCACTTTTAATACAAAAATAGCTATTAGCCTTACTCTTAAATACTGTACTGGTATGCAAAAGGAAACCCTGAGGCTTGCAATCACCAATTCAATGCAAAATTTTGAACTGTCATGTAGCTTTGTTAATTTGCTGATTAAATCATTTTCTATATTTGGCACTAGAAAATAGACATGAAAAAAAACTATAATCAGATACAGAGAAAAAAGCAACAGATCCCAGGAATTGATAAATATAGGAGGGGAGAAACAGGGTTAATAGCCCATACAGTTGTACCAAACAAGCATAAGCTTTCTCTCTAAGTGTTCTCAAAGTGAACTTCATTTCCTGGAGGTTCTGGGGAAAGGGCTAAACCGCTCAAAATTCAAGGCAATGCTAAACCTCACCTCTGCATTTTTAAAGAATGAGAGGTTGCTCATCAGTAATGTTGGGCATTTTTATTTCCCAATACCAAATTTTTCTCTTTCACCTATGATACATCTCAGTTTGATAAGATCCATTTAGATCTGTAAAGGTGCAATTAATATTACACACTATGGCAGAGTAAATTGATTGAGTTAAAGAGAATGAATATTTAATAGATGAGATTGGTTGAAGTCAATCTGATTTGTGCTGACATAGCTTAAATGTGAAAGCAAGTGTTAGAAATAATACCGGGAGTCTGAAATGTTCAGAGAGGGCCTAATCACTCTATTCTGCATGTCAAATTAACTACCCAATAGTGAACTCTCTCTGTAATATGTTCACTGTTTGGCAAGCTGCCACACCACAAGGCTATCCATCCAACCTTCTAAAAAAGTAAAAAAAACTTGTTATTCTATGGCAGCTTTGTGAAAATAGATTCTGTCAAAACCAGAAAGAAATGTGTGGAATATGCAGGCTGAGAAAACAAAGTAGTGGATGTCAGGTTTGATTTAAACAGTCCTCAGCTCCATTCACTCTGGCACTAAACCATGCCAATATAAGACAAAGGACTTCAGATCACAAACCAAGACAAATCAATAAAAACTATTAGGCTTGTTGACTCTGATGCAGAGGTAGTATTCAGCAAGTTCTGACCAGTTCTGTTAGTGGAAATTTTGAGTAGTTTGGAGAATGGGAAATACCACTTCTGACTGGCCCTGCCCTCATCTATTCTCTGCCTTCCGAGTCCCTGCTGATCGGCTAGGTCTTCTTTTATTGCCCATCACAGGAGAACAGAGCTGGAAAGCAGGTTAGTGGGGTGGGGAGGGAATGGGATTTTGCAGTATCCTTCTCCTGCCATGCCCACCAAGCCANGAATGGGATTTTGCAGTATCCTTCTCCTGCCATGCCCACCAAGCCAAGCCCACAGAACCGGTAGTAAAAAAAATTGAATCCCACCACTGCTCTGATGGAAATGTCATATTTATTTTTTCATTTCTGTCTTCATTTCTATTTTCCAAAGGAGATGGAATCTTGTAAGTAACATTGCAGGCTATACTTGTAGGTATCAGGAATGCCAGCAGAATTTGATAAGACAGTAGGAACACCTCTAGTGGGATTTATGATCTTCCAAAGTTTTCTGTATCCTGGACCTTCTTTAGCCTAGAGTTTTCTGGGTATCATGGCTGTGCTAGCTCCAGATGATGGAAATTCTAGTCAGTACATCTGAAGGGCACCTGCTTTAGGAACCAGGCCTGCAATTTTCTTCTCTGTATGGTATTACACTGAAAGTCTTTCATTTCCTTCTTTGAGATGATTTTTTTTAAATTCCAAACCCAAAATTAAAGAATGGTGAGTGGACACACGTGTGTGAAGAAATTTCTTAACTTGGAAGGTTCTCTCCAGATCTTTACTTCAGTTGAGGTCAGAACTTGGAGAAAGCATGACCAAACTGAATGCCCCACTCCATAAAAATATGTTGGAAAAACTAAGCAGCACTTTCCCATGGTCTAGAATGGGGAACTTTTTTCACTTTTACCAGAAAAGGATGCTGAACCTGGACAGAGGAAGGAGGGTACTAAATTACTGACTGGACAAATTTCTAACATTATAATTTGGCTTCTTTGTTTGTTTGAAGGCTGTTAACATTGCCTTTGGGAAAATGTGATAAATTTTGCACTGAAAATAGTCATTATGGTGAAGACAATTATTGTTGCTTAATACCAGCTGAAAAATACCTTAAATTTCAATATCTCAAAGAATTTTTCTGGTTGAAATAGGAAATGGGGAAAGGCCAAAACTTTTCTAGATTCGCCAATGAGTTACTTTTAAAAGACCCTTCATTTGCTAATTTCTGACAGCATCTCAGCATCTACCTAAGAAACCTTCAGGAAATCATATCAAAAGCTTTCCCAGCATAAGAAATGGTTTCTGGACTCTATTCATTGTCAGTTACTTATGCTGAATGCTGCAAGCTAATATTTACCTTAGAAGTATTGAATTATACCTAATTATTTCTTTCCTTTTTTTACTTTCTTTTTTACTTTTTTTTTTCTTTTTTTCCTTCATCATTGTCCTTTAGGGACAGGTATTTCTTCTCCGTGTAGGACCTCAGAATTTAATTAAGCAATGTCTAGGAGTAATTCCTAGCAATTTTTGATAAAAAGTATGGTGAATGCTACTGTACATGTAATATACAAATTATATGTGCACGTTTCTTGATTATATTATACTTACATATGATAAACCAGCAGAAGGTGGAGGCAGATGGAAATGATGGAATGTTTATTTCAGAAATGCTGCAAAATTGTAAATGCCATCAGATACAAAATCAATCAATCAATCAATCTTCAATATCATTTGAATCTGTTTGTGGTGTTTAATTCTCCTATAGTAAGACTGCAAACCTATTATACTCTTGACTCTGTAAACCACTTAGAGAGGACTATAAAGCACTGTGAAGCAGTATATAAGTCTAAGTGCTATTGCTATCTAGGGCTAAATCTTATGGAACTCATATCTGAACAGGCATGTATAAGATTGCACTGTGCTATAACAGTTAACATGTTGAGGGATCCTTGGTGCTCTTTGAACTTCGCTGTTTTCTTGCAAATAGATAATACCATCAGTATACAACCAGAACAGAACCAAATAAGAGTTGGAAGGGAACTTAGAGGTCTTCCAGTCCAAGCCTGGCTCAGGCAGGAGACTGTATACCATTTCAGACAAAGGCTGTCCAAACTCTCCTTAAAAACTTCCAGTGATGGAACACTCAAGCTCAGAGAGCTTCAAAGACCCCTCATTTCAACCCTGAGCCACAAATATTCTTCTCTATCATGTAACATTCTGTAGAACAAGACAGCATTGCTATAAATGGTTTTATGTTAGCCCAATAAAAAGGGGTTGTCTGGAGGAGATTTCTAGATGGTGTATTTTGGGTGTCAATTTTCTGTAAAGAAAGTACAATCTTACATATATTTCTTCAGAATAAGCTGCACCGATTCCAGTGAGTATCACATCAGAGAAGGCATTAATAGACAGCTTCTCTAAACAATGCCATTGTTTATTGTTGACTAGGCATGTATATATGGAATAGAAAGGTTATGCAATTGATGTCATTACATAGTTTAGAATTGATGTAATTATGTAATTGATGTCATTTACATAGTCTTTCTTTTTTGGAATCTGATTCTTCAAATCCTTCCCAAAACTAAGCTGTAAAAGTAAGGTTATCACATCAGGATAACAAAGATCAGGAAACCACAACTCTTTGCTTCCCTCTAGTGATCATCTATATTTTTGCAGCCCGTATATGATTTAACTTTGTAATTTATAATTTACTGGGTTTGTAATTTACTGGAATTCATTTTTTGCACAATTTGCACTATTCAACTACAGGAAAAGTCTAATAAAAAGATTTAAGTTGGATAAGAAGAATTATGAATTTGAAAACGCTAAAACTGAATTTGATGTAGAGCTCTGTACAAATGATGATTATACTACTCTCATAATATAAACTTATTGAAATGGAAACAGGATGAACAAGTTAAAGATTGTATGATAAAATGGGCAATAGAATTTGAATATAATGTAAAGTTGGTGAAGGAAGAGTATGTGGAAAAAGGGTTGAATTTACACTGAATTATAATTTTGAAGAGATTTTTTATAAAGTGATGTATTCTTGGTACATTACACAGGAACACTGTCAAAATATATAAGGGAATTTCAAATATTTGTTGGAAATATAATCAAATTGAAGCAACATTTCTTGTCATTGATGAACATAAACCAAAGCTAGAATATATTAGGATCTAGTATATATTTTTGACGCAGAATTTTAAAAGTGAATATACAATCAAAACCCCAGGTCTTTTTGGGGACTTAATGGACAATCAAATGTAAAAAACTAAGCATTTATAGGATAAATGCAGCAAGACTTTTGAATATAAAAGATGGAAGTACTTCAAATACCTAAAATGGGAGAATTGATGGGGAACCTGATAGAATTGGCAGGGATCGCAAAATTGACAGCCTTGATGAAAACAAAGTCTTTGACAAATTGTATTTCTACTTGGTAATCATTTCTGGATTTTTTGTAAGAAATGGAAATAAGAGAAAAATTGATTTTGAGATTAGAATTATATGAGATTATGAAAATGTAGATAATTATTAAACCTAGAATAAGTATTTTATGTATTTGTTACTTATATCTGTACCAAAGAAAGTTGGAAATCAATTTTTTATATTTTTCTTTTTTTTCCTCTTTCTTCCTTGCATGTTCACTTTTTTCCTTTCCTGAGCTTTTTCTTTTTTTCAACCCATTCAGTATTTTCAATACTTTTTCCTATATTATCAATAAAATCAATAAAGCTTGCATGCCCACATGCACGCTCCCATAGCTGAACTAAAGTTTGAATACATAGATGCAGTTTCTTATGCAGGATATTAATCCTGCCAAGTTGTTTATTAGCATTATTGAATTATTACATGATATGTATGCCTCTTAAAACAGAGGCAGCAACACCATCATGGTAATTTCCTGGCAACTCCAGTCTTGCAGTATGAGAGCCACACCATCTGCAGCTATCTTCTGCCACAAATAGTGCAAAATATTTTTCTATCTTGATGCCTGCAATGTCATTAATGCTGCCTATGTTTTTCTGGATCCTATCAAATTCCTTTTCTGCAGTTTCCTGTCTGTGAGTTTCTCTCTCCTATTTTCGGACTTACTTCAAGTTCATTTCTGTGAGCTACTGATGGCCAACAACACGTTCAGTTATTTAAAAATACAGCAAATTGCTGATCTGCAGATGTGAGAAGTCATTTCCAGTCATTAAATTAAATTGTAGGGCTGGATATTTTTCACTATGACTGAAAATATCCCGTATAAGCAAGAAGGGCTTTCTGTGTCAATAATTGATGTAAAATTCTATGTAAATCATATCCTAATCTGGAGAGAATGAATGAAGAGCAGATGGGGGAAAGCCAACCCTTGAGCAGTTGCTAAAGGATGACTCTTTGTTAGACTGTCAAAATACAATAAGTATTACTTAAGTATATGAAGAGTACTTTAAAAATTCAGGTGCATCTTTTAGAAATACTATACTCGTTTAATATCTTTTAGGTCATCTTCCTCTACAGAATAGCAATATGTTTGTGAGATGGGAACAAATAAGTTGTTGGTCTGCTCTGGAATATATTCTTTGATTTTGGACTCAGATTTTTCTTGGAGAAAAGCTCTAGAAGACCATCCAGGGCTAGAACGTCAGGCACTGCCAAGAGAGGTGGGGAGAGTTAATGGTGTGGAAAAGAGAGTGGACTGCATCTCAATCTAGAAAATATTGTTTGTTGAAAGTTTAGACACAAGTGACCCAGAATGATTACCTGGACCATAGAAAGCATTGTGGACTCTCTCCTGCACTTTCTCATCAAGAGCTGGAACAAATGGTTCTAGTATTTATCTTCCCTTACAATGCCAGGAAAGTTTGAAGAGAAAATTTATTTTCAGGAAATGTGCAGCAAGCGTTATGTACCTTAGTGCATAAGGCTGTCAACTGATTCAACTTAAATAGACACAGGTTGTTCCTGGTCTGCTGAGGATCATCTCCTAAAGCATCACATCAATCATCACATCTTTGAACTTGGAACTATTGCTCTCTAGAGCTAAGGATTTGTCCCCTAAAATGTAGGCTGTGCCTGTGGCTCTGGGAATGGGCTTTGCCATAGCAATACTGCATTCTAGCATTGTCAGTGCTTGTAGGAAAAGATCCAGCCGTTCCAAACAATTATTAGTTAGAAGATTATATAATCATTAGGCTAGACATTTCTTTAAAGTCCAGTATCAGAAACCATGTTGGAAGCTTTTTAAAGGATGGAAAAAGAAAATGTTATACTGGGTTTCTAGTCCCAGTATATTTTTAAAATGATTACCCTAACCCAAAAATGCCATTTTAAAAACTCTTGAGATTTTTTCTTTATTTCTGGCAGGTTATACATCTGATACAAGTCTGTTCTTGGGCTTGATTCAGACCAATTTGGAAGGCCTCTGTTTCAACTCAGTTATTATGATACTTTTTAAATTCAATGATAAATTTCACAGATTATTTATTTTACTTTACACACAATACAATGAATGCTTTTATTTTGTAAACAACCAAGGCTCACAAGATTGTTCTGATTTACAGATGTTTAAACTCTGGGCTCAATTGTGGTCAATAAATCTGTACTACCTGTATAGTTCCCCATCTTATGAAATTTGAACCTAGAAAGCATACATTCAAATGATAAAAACATTATTTAAGAACATTCAACAAATACAAATTTAAAGTATTATTAAAAGGCTAGGAGAAAGTGTCAGATACTAGAAACAATGGAACCATCTCATGTTATGAGCCAGGTTGCCCAGGGAGAGGCAGACTTCAATGGTATCCTTTATCCAGAGATGGGATTCCACCGGTATAACAACCGCTTCAGTGATTGCGTGCACACACGCACTTTGCCAGTAACCAACAAAACCAATTCACCAGAAGCAACCCTGGATATGCCCAAATTCTACCTTCAGATAAGCCCAGATCTCCCTGCATTTTAACTTCTGTCCATTCCTCTTACTTCTTTGCCCTGCTCCCAAACCCTTATTTCTGCTTCCCTGTTCCCACTGACACTATTCCAAGACTGTTATTCTGGGCAAGCTGTTTGTCACATTAGCATTGATCCACACATTGACTTGATTACAGGAAATACGACTTCAGCAACAGAGTGGTCAGTGTCTGGAATACTCTACCTGGTTTCTTCCCCAAACCCCAAAAACTTTAACCTTAGATTGTCTACTATTGACCTCACCCCTTTCCTAAGAGGTCTGTAGAGGGCGTACATAAGCGCACCAACGTGACTACCATTCCTGTCCTATTGTTTCTTTTTATTTTTCTTACATATATCATTTCATGTATTCATAACTATGTTTATACTTATACCTGTTATCTAATAATCACTTGACAAATAAATAAAGAAAAAATAAACAAACTACACAGGCTGCCATATAGTGTTCTGTTGCAATGCTTTTTGTGTGATAGTGGATACTGTTGAAACTGAGAATTCATGGAGTGTTGGTGGCCTTGCAATAAACTGATTTCTAAGCTTCCATCTTCCTGCCTATTGATAAGCATATCTAAAAATGGTAATTGTCTAGCCATTTCTTCCTCCATTGTGAATTATACGTCTGGGAAGATGGAGTTCAATAAGATATGAAAGTTTTTCAGTACATTTCTTTTGATGAAGACAAGCATATCATTTATGGAGCGGCATCAAAAGTTAGAAGTGTAGTTTTGAAATACACAGTGCTCTAGTCCGCACTGGATAGTTTCTATAATGACTCCTGATGTTGGACTCCTTAGCATCCCCTTTATTTGCTCATATGTTTCCCTTTTGAACGTGAAGAAAGTACGTTGACAGTGTGTCCTGGTTAGGTTCTTCTGATCTCTTCTTCTGATCTCTACAAAGATCTTGTACTCTTTTTCTACTTTTCTGTCTATTACTTTGTGTGCTAAAAAAAACAAAACAAAAACAGATTACCCATAACAACAAGGAAACTTCAATCCAAAAAGAGATCACCCTGGTGGAAAAACAAATGTGGTCACGTTGCCAATTTCAAAAGCCGATACAAAAATTTATGCCACCAGATAAAGACTGAATGCACCAATTATCAAATTAAACAAGAGGAAAAAACCTTATGCGCCAATTCCACTGCCATTTTTACAATTTTGTAAACAACAAACTAAAAGACTCAAGGTCCATCCCACTCCTAAAAAGGGACCTCATGGCAAAGACTGCAATGACGACACCATTAAAGCACATCTTTAACACATTCTTTGGTTCGTATTTGTAAACAGCAATGAATCATGCCAGTATTTCTAATCAAACCAGAGACAACTACAATGATCTAATAATATCGATTTACAGAAGACATTGTTGAAAATGCACTATGCAATCTGAAACCATCTCTATCTATTGGACCGACAGAATATGTGCCTACTTCTAAAAAAGCTACCCACTGCCAAGCCAAACCTCTAAGCATAATCTTTGAAAATCTTTCAGGACCAGATCCTTGTCTAACCTGTGGTCACAAGCCATGGTCATCCCCATCTTCAAAAAGGGTGACCCCAGCCTAGTTAAAAATTACAGCAATCTCCTTATGCGCATCACCTGCAAAACTCATGGAATCGATTATTAACCAATCCATTATTCTCTACTAGAGACAAACAACCTACTCTCTAATAACAATTTGGTTTCAGAAAAAAAACTCTCGTGTAATCTGCAACTTTTACACTGCAAAGCATATGGACTACACAGCTCGATCAGGGCAAAGCAATAGATGCAATCTACATAGATTTCTGTGAAGCTTTGATTCAGTGGTACATGACAAACTACTCCTAAAACTAAAATCTTATGGTATTCTGGACAACTGCTAACTGGAAGAAGCATTCCTGTCAACCAGACAACAAATGGTCAAATTGGGAGTGTCCTATCAAATTCTGTACCTGTCAACAGTGGTCTCTCCCAAGGCAGTGTTCTAAGACCAACCTCTTCAGTACTCTACATAAATGATCTGGTGATATATCAAGAGCAACTGCGTTTCTTTGCTGATGATGTAAAGCTGCTCAATACTACAGACAATACGCTACCCTTCAAAAGGATTTGATGAGTATCAGAATGGTCAAACAAATGGCAACTTCAAATCTTCAACAAATAAATGCTCTGTCTGACATATTGGCAAAAAAAATCAGAAAATAAAATACAAGCTGAATAGTCAAGACCTTGGTTGATGATCCAAGCTTTGTAAAGGACCTTGGAATACTCATCTCTAATGATCTAAGTGCTAGGCCCACTGTAACTACATAGCCAAAAAGGTATTAAGAGTTGTTAACCTAATCCTGGTGTAGCTTTTCTTGTAATATCACACTACTAACTAGAGGCATACAAAACATTGCTAGACCAATACTCAAATACAGCTCATCAGTCTGGAACCCACATTACGTATCTGATATTAGCACAGTTGAGAAAGTCCAGAAATATTTTCACAAGAAGAGTTCTCACTCCTCTACTCATTGTAGAATCACTTATGCCACCAGACTTGAAATTCTAGATCTATGAAAACCTTGAATTATGCCGTCTTCGGTCTGATCTAAGTATGGTATATAAAATCATACATTGCAATGACTTACCTGTCATGAATCTTCGAGCTTCAGCCATAACAGACACAAGAGCACACAATAGACACAAACTCAAGGTTAACCGCACCAAACTTGATTGCAGGAAATACGACATCAGAAACAGAGTGGTCAATGTCTGGAATACTCTACCTGACTTTGTGGTTTCTTCCCCAAACCCCAAAAACTTTAACCTTATACTGTCTGCTATTGACCTCACTCCTTTCTAAGAGGTCTGTAGGGGGCATGCAAAAGCGCACCAACGTGCCTACCATCCCTGTCCTATGGTGTTTTTTTTTTTATATGTACCCATTTCATGTATTCATAACTATGTATATACTTGTACCTGTTATCTTGTAAGCGATTGACAAATCAAATAAAAATAAATAAATAAAAAATGGGGAAGGGTGAATGTAAACAGGGACCCTATGTCAAAGGAAGTAATGATCTTATCAGGAGCCACATTTAAGCCTTGTTGTTTTGTCAAACTTTGCATGGATGATGTGATTGTGTTGTTCAAGGGTGGTGTCAGGAAGTTTAAGCACTGTGCCAGCCATTTAGCCAGGTTGTAGGGAGGGGTATCTCATAGCACTACAATAGGTCTGAGGGGGCACTCCTATTTTGTGTACCATGGGAAGTCTGTAAAATCTCATTGGAATGGTATCCGTTCCTCTCATTTTCCCACATTCCTTTCTGTTACACAGTTGTTTTGTTGAATTGGCTGAGGGAAGCATTCAATTGGGTGACCATTATTCTCATATCTAATGTGTTTGCTTGTCTATATACTCAGGAATCATTGAGCAGGGCTTCATTTCATAATCAGTGGTGACCAAGCTCCCAATAAGCCCGAGACCTTTCTGTGCAGAAGTCAGTTCTTCTCTTAATAACTGGAATTTCCCATCTATTTTCCTTTTCATGAAAGACAGGAACCAATGAGTATAATTTTTTTGAGTATAATTTTTTTATTTGCTATTGTGGTCCCCCCATTTATTCCCCAATACCTTAGCTTGCATTTTTTTGCAAATGTATTAGAGTGGCATTGTCAGAGTGGAGAGGAAGACTGGACTAAATGTGTAAGTGATGAAAGAAGTGAAAAAATATAAATAATTAGACATTCAATAGTTTCATGTTTTAATTTCAGTTACCTTATAGCATTATCTTGACTTTAAGGATAGAATATTTCCTTTGGTTGATTTCTTGCTTGAGTCATATAACTGAGGGAAAAGGACAAGGAGACTTCTGTATATTATTGAACTTATTTATGAAATAAAAAATATAAAATAAATGTTGAAAACTATGTACTTATGGTACATACTTGGCCAGCTTAATTTCCTCTGGAATAATTTGGAGCTTGGATTTTGGTTGCTAAAGGCCTAGATCTAGTTGTTAGTATCAGAATGGTACACTAGTCCAGTTCGTCTTCTACTTCATCCCAAAACACCCAGTCAATGTTTTTGAAGTCTATACAAGAGAGTTCTTTAAAACTTCTACTGATACAGAACACTGTCTGAATTCTAGAAGCATGCCAGAGGGAATAGCTTAAGAGTTTTCAACACTGATGTGTGATCGGGTTGAATTATTTTACAAGCTGAAGGCCAAAAGGATGACTGTTCCTGGATGATTTACAACTAATTTAATTACTGGTTTTATATTAAACATATGCAACATTAATGTTGGTATACCACAGTCTTCTAATTTTGGATCATATTAGTATTTTTAAAAGGCAGCTCTAATACTATTAGCAGATGGATGCATGTTATTGCAGTAGAGGGAACTGGAAACTCTCAATATACCTAGCTATAAATATTTTTTGACATTTATTATCCTCACTTGAGTTCAGGTGCTAAAATAGTTGGACTTAAAATGTGGCTGTAGTTGAAAAAAAAGATACTGTTCTTAATAATTTCTCAGGCAATGATGGAGATCAAACACAGAAGGAAGATGAAATATCTCTGCTTGTGAGACCTGTATTGAAATGACAAAAGTTGGGTTAGCTTCCTAATATCAAGCCATGTAGCTATTCAGTTCTGCTCTGATAAAATAATAGATGACCTTAAAAAGTCTTGTATCATGGTCCTGTACCTAATAATGGAGGTTTTTAAGTTCACTATTATGTGCCTGAGAGCTTTGCTTGTCCTGAGGGAAGTAGAAATATTAAGTTAATCAGAAGATCATATCCCTTAGAAAATCTGTCCAATAAATAAACTTGGGGTCTATGTAATACAGTGAATTATCTTTTAAGACTTATCTTTTAAGTTAATACATACTGCTGTAGTTTGTTTGGAGTGGTTGGGTGTGAGATCATAAAGTAGCACATCAGGGACCACTACCACAATCACCTGTAAGGTAAACTACATTGAAAATGGATTGTAGATATTATTGATTTAGAAGTTAACCTACCTGATATAAGTCTGGATACTAAACTAGGTACAAGTCCCAGGAGGGGAAATAAGATGCCACTCATTAACTATTTAAGAATATATTCCCGAAAAATGTCAGTGTAATCCTGTACACTGCCCATAGTTGCTGTATCAGTGAGATATGAAGCATAGAAATTAAATCAATAAAATAAAATAGCATCTTCTGTCAAGTTGCTATCACATCTTGCAGATTGGCATCAAAAGAAGGTATGTTTTCTTTTGCTGTTCCAGGTGGTAAATTCTATTTGCCTGAGTGATCATGGATGACTGCTTGGAATATTTTTTAGGCCAGACCTTAACAATCCATCTTATTTAGCAGTTCCTAGAAGCTATGCCTGTCTTATGGTTTCGTCTGCTGTGCCAAAATATTGTATATCATTTCAATTTGTTATCTACAAATCAAAATTGTGAAAGATTTTGCAAGAGAATTAGCTTAACAATATATCCAGAGTAATATTTTTCACAACTTAAGTGCAAACAAGATTTAATATGGTCAGTGAGATTGTGAATAACATTATGTATTAACTTCTTTAAACTAAAAGATCACATCAAATCTTATGAAACAAAAGTTTGTTTAGTAATTGAGATATGCCTTCCAAGATTTTTGCTGCTCAGGTAAGGGGGAACTCATGATCAATGCATATTTTCATAGGTACTGTACCCTTCCTTTGAGTTACCAAATGGGATAGTGCAGATAGAAGATACTGAAATATTTTATGAAGATATTATTCTAAAACATAAAACCTCTGTTGATTAACTGTAAGAAACTACTAACATATTCTGTTTCAAATGACTTTGAAGAAAAACTCAATAATTCAAACAATCAATTCCAATGTTTAAAATAAAGTATCATTGACTTTAGTCTTGTCTCCAGGGGCTGAGAATATAATTTCCCAGAATCCAACCTATTTCTAAAGTCTTCTGATCAAAAATAGGCAAGTTCATTCCAAAATATATGTCCCAGGTCCATCCTGCATAGGCAAGCAAGAAGAACAAAAAACCACCAAAAAAGATGTCCATGGAGATTCTCAGTCATCCAATTCATGGTTGTCCCAAAAGTGCTTTTTTCAAGAGGTAACTGGACTGTCTGGTTTTTCTTTGAAGATGTTTCACTTCTCACGCAAGAAACTTTTTCAACTCTGACTGGATGGTAGAGAATGGAAGTATTTGAAAGAGGGGTTAAAGAGGGCATCTATGTCAAAATTGAACAGCCCTCTCTCAACAGAGAGGGAGGGATACAACTTCATCTATCTCCAATCTATGACACAGTCTTTTCAACTGTCCAAGAAGGCTCCATACCAATTTGCACCACTCAGGTGACCCTGATGACACAGATAAACCTCCAGGTGATCTTAATGACCCGCTAAAAGAATGTAAATGTCCAACTGTCTGCAAGGAGTATAAATCCTTCCATTCCCCACCAGCCAGTCAGAGCAGAAGAAGCTTTAAAATATTAAGTATCAATATTAAGTATGAAATATTAAATATCATATGAAGAGCAACTGTGTTCTCTTCACTGATGATGTAAAACTGTTCAACACCACAGACAATATTGGTACCTTTCAAAAAGACCTTGACTGTGTATCAGAATGGTAAATCAAATGACAACTTCAAATCTCAACAAATAAATGCTCTGTCTTACATATTGGCATAAAAAATCAGAAAATAAAATACAAGCTATTCCATATTAACATACTTCAAATAGTCTAGTCCTATTGGTCAAGAAATACTAGAAGCTGATTGGTTCCTTTCTCGATGCTGATTGGCCAATAATAGATAACCTATGATTGGCCAGCTTAGCGGCGGGAAAAATAAGTAGCCATCATTGGCTACTAGCCATGAGCAGCCTCTCTATAAAAAGAGCTGCCACAGCTCCTGGTTCAGATGGACTTTCTGCACTAAATAAAAGAGCTGAAG
>BHFT01000983.1:0-50869 GCA_004320025.1 Laticauda laticaudata | reverse complement strand
GGAGAGAGATGTCGAGTTTCTCCCTTTATAGGCAATATAATTTTCCACTAGATTCTTTTGCCATCTCTAGGCATCCTGCAACATTCCTAAATATCTAGATAGGTCCCCTCTGTAATGTTTTTTACCTTTTAATGCTCCGTAAATGTATCGCATCTCTTATCTATTTCTAATCGAGTCATCACCGAACCACTAGCGCGTCAGAGTATCCATATCCATACCCGGCCTTCCTTCGTGAGCGCAGATGCCAATGGCGCAGGATCGCAGTGGCATGCACAGTCAGCGACCGTACGGATGACGAACGAGGAGATGTAAACGATGTCCCATATCGCTCGGACCGCAGAACGTACATGTTGGATCATTTCTGCTCCAATAAAGTTGTGCAGCCAAAACTTTTGAGCGAAATTCAGCACGGATCTGGACGGATAGAGAGCATGAAAAAGGACGCAGTGATAAGAAAAGCACTCGATACCCCATGGATGCAAGTGTTCTCTCCGTTACATCCTCTGTCATTCATGCTGTGTGACCAGGGCTTTACTTTCTCTGCCATACCTGCCTTGAAAACGTAAGGCCACCATGTGTCCAGCCATTCACCATTGGGGAGGGGAGCTTTGTTATTCCTACATTTGGTCTACCAGTTTAGTCTAGTTACGGCAGGAAGACTAGAAATGAGAGATCCTGCACCATGGTGTGCAGTGGTTAAATGCATACTAAGCACCTGCTCACAGCAGGATATATCGAACCAGCTCAATTGACCAGCCTTCCCTCCTTCACCGAGTCAGTAAATGAGGAACCAGATTGTTGGGGCAATAGCTGACTCTGTAATCCTTAGACGAGTGCTACATAGTGCTATGAAATGGCAATAAAGTCTAACTGCTATTGCTGTTACTTTGAGCTTATAGAATGCTTTAGGCTGGATGGGTGACCTTTGGCGCCAGTCACCTTCGCCAACTCCAATTCCAGATTGTTGTTGTGAGGAAACAGGCATATTCACGTCCTAAATTATTTGTAAAAATATAAAATCAAATAATAAATAAAATTATCAATAAATAAATAAATAAATTTATTGCAATGCGCAGGAGAAAGTGAAGCAGGAAGAAGGAGAGGGAATATGTAGAATGGTGAATTAAAATTCTTTGTTGTCTCACACATCTCGCAACCCACTAGCTTGTACATTAAAATCCTAATAATCGATAACAAACATACTCACATGCCAAACCATTCATGAGAAAGATCCAATACAGCTCATAATTAGAATGAGGCAGCTTCCAAGTTTTACACAAATTGTAGAACTTCTTGAGTCTACAGAATAAGACAAGATTACCCACACTTGGCAAATTAAGCGCAATGTTTTTAACTTTTTTTTTTTCAGTGGCCTTTTTCACGTTTTTTCAAAAATTGTGGGGACTCCAAAGAACTTTTGTTTGTATACCGCATATTTACTGTATTAAAAATTAAATTTGTCTATTAATTAAATATTATTTATTGAATCATGTAAAATAATATTAAACTCATAACAAATAAAAATATTTTTGTGGAAATGCTAATTTTAGCAAATAAAATAATAAGAATTATATTGTTCTTGTTATTTTTTAAAAATACTTCTTCAATTATCTGGAAAATAAATTGAATTTTACAGACCCTCCGGAGTGGCCTTACTGTTATTCATGGAACTTGGTAGGTCCCATTTCCTATTGCTGATTTGGCCGAAAGGCCGTTCTCAGTATTGGCCATTAAGAACCAATCCGAATTGGCCCGCTGGATGCGGGATACATTAAAGTGGTGTCATTGGCACAAGCGTGAGTAAGCCACTAAGTAAAAGGCTGCCGCGCTTTGGGCATGTTGTTCCGTTACCATTGCTTTACTGAATTGGAATAAAGAGTTTGTTGTTGGAACCCGGTCTCAGCACAATTATTCCTGGATGGACACACTGGCGATGAAAGGTTGGGATCGTCATAGAGAGAGGAGTACCAAAAGCACCGCAGGTCAATCTGAACTCAAGCAAAGAGAGAGTGGCTGGTTAAACGTGCGCCGCACCATTCATTCCCTGATGTAGGAGGGATTGGGAGTCGCTATCGATCGCTTTCTTTATACTTTTTTAGAAAGCAACGAGCTGAAGGACTCTGACCAACAGGAAGAAGGGCTTGTCTTCTTACACCTGCAAGTCTGCGGCTGGATGTTTAAAATGGCGAGGCACTAGCCAAACCAGAAAGACATCAAAACAGATGACTTGCCACAGCTAACAGAATGCTGAGCCACAGTTATTCGCACCTGTGGTCTCCAACCTTGATAAATAAGACACAAGTTTACAAGAGAGACCAAAGAGAACAATGTAACTTCTGCGAGATTTTGTAGCCACCCTGAGCACATCGAAGAGCTGTGAGTTCCAGAACATGGATGAGGCCAGTGAAGGGGCGTGTGGTCCTCGGATTGAAAGGACACTAACACTTCAGAGTAAGCAGCTGCTGAATAGACCAAACCTAACGCAGCTGAGGCCATTGGCAGATACCACCCCGCAAGAACAAAGCCAATCTGCAGGCCACCATGTGCCAAATGAATCGATGTCCAGACTCCGCCAAAGCCAAGCCGAGAGAAGAAGGCAGAGAAATAAGAAAGCAGCTCCAGCGATCAGCCCACTCATGAAGATTCTCAAATCCCAGCGCGCACGGAATGACGTAATATGAAGATGTCCATGACTTCAATCCAGACAAGAAATCGGCGGGAAAAGAGAAGAACAGGCGGGAGTTCAGTGTGCAGGATGCGGGGGTAACCACTCACGAGCGAAATGCAGTTCCTCGACAGAATCTGTAGGGCTTGTAATAAACAGGGGCATATCGAAAGGTCTGCCGAAAACAAAAAGAGCTATAGTCCTAAAATACGCCGCAAGCAACTCCCCTAGACATGAAGAGAGAAGCTGGAAGCAGATGATACCAAAGCAAAGAAACTATGATAGAGAGGAAATGCACGCAGAGCGTACGCAATTGAAATGGCCAGGGCAGAAAGACGGAAAGCAAGGTCCAAGATAGAGGTGAACATCAAGGGAAGCCTGTGAGATGGAAGTCGAGCTCGGGTCTTTTCTATCCATGCATCCGGAAACATTCCTGCACTGATACCAACATGAACAATAAAAGAGTACTACAAAAACAAAGACTGATTTTAAAAGACTACAGGGAAATCGAATTCCGGTATGGCCTTGGACATCTTCCTCATTGAAGTTAAAAGTCATGCGAATCTTGCCTCTGATCCCATCATTGACCGTGATCATCCTAGGTACTGCTAGGGCTCGAAGGTTCACGCCCCAGGGAATCGGAGATGACCCTGGATAACCATGTTGCTGCAGCCAACTGAGGAGAGAGCTGCTACAAGAATTCCAAGATGTTTTCCGCCACGGACTTAGGCAAAGTACAAGGGGACCGCCAATTTCGTTTAGGGCCTAGATCCCAAAAATTAGCCCCTTCGGTTAAAAGCCAGAATGGCATTCCGTTTTGCTTCACAAGCCAAAAAATGATGAAGCAGTTGAACAAATGATAGGCACAGGGGTGTAGAGCCAATTGGACTAGCTAGGTTGGTAAGACTGCATGCCTGACTCCTGTAAAACAGCATGGGTCAGTGCACATTGCGAGATATAAGGCAAACCCTACAGCCCATGCGCTCACACAGAAGCGCACTACCCAAGTACCGGTAAGTGCAACATATTAATTGCACAGGGGGAGCATTTATTTGTGAAGCTTGAGCACGAGGCATCATAGCCAACGCTACCAGCATTGACCCACTACGAATAAGAGAAGGTACAGTGACTAAATTTGAGGGCAATACATAGACGGGGCATTAAGTGTAACCATCTCCGTTCGGCATTCAGCGTTGCACCCCAGGCGTGTTCCATAAGCCTCATGGAGCGTCTGTTAAATGGAAGCAAAGGGAGTTGCTCCCTTATTATTGATGATGCTTCTGGTGTCAGCAAAAAGCGCCTAAGCACCTAGAGAGAGATTAAGCGGAAAGCTTTAGTAAGATATTTAGAAGACGCACGGCCTTAAGGTAAAGGCGAGAGAAATGTAAGTCTAGCACACCAACCAGGTTGAGTTCTGGCCTACTTAATAGATGAGCAGGATACAACCGCCACTGAAGAAAAAGATTAAAGGCAAGTCAAGACGCCACCTAGATCCTAGAAACGAAAACTGACCTCAACGTGCATTCCATAGGTTCATAAATGTCTAACAATTTGTTCCTGCCCATAGAGGCACCATAGCAGAAAGTTACATCGTATGTTAGACAAGAAATGACGCTGGAATGGGGCCCACACCAGAACAAGCAGCATTTCAAGGGTGATCAAGGACCCTATTTACGTCTAATACCTGTTATAATACAGATAGCAATACTCTGCCTTTGGATCGGTCCCTGTGATGCATCGCCTTTGGAATTGGGTGCCATCCTGAGGCCACAAGCTACAGAAGACGGCAGAGAGCGCACTGGGCACTTTCTATTCAAGGAACAACGCTTTTCTAAGTCAGACTCAATTACAGGCCAACTTGACGAGGAAACCCTCGCAATGAACTCGCGGAGTCAAAAAGATCCATGAGTACCGTTTTAGGCAGAAGCTTTTTCAATCAGAAACCACTCAACAAACGCTAGTTATGTAATCCTAGCCAGGAAACATCCACGTGAACATTCGTCATCCTTACGAATGACGATGGTGGTGCTGAATTCTCGCTGCCTACACTACACGCCTGATGTCACCCGCCCAGGAAGACCATCACCCATGCCGTCCTTTGCCATTCCCCGCTGCCCATCGAAGAAGAGGACCAGTTCCACTGTCCTCCACACTTCAATTTCGAGAACTGCCCGAACCTGCCGCTAACGGCAGCGGATGTCCGTGAGAGGCCACGTGAAAGACCTGTTGAAAAGCTCGCGATCCCCTGAATTGGTAGTAAGGGCTGGGCCGAAGAACAAAGGAGACTTTTAAGCCATTTTGCGACCCGACAGGCCGATACTGTCTTAGAAAAGGGTTGCATTTTAATGGGGTGACAGGGCTGGTGTATCAAGTCTCAGAATGATGTTATGTGCAATGTGTACAGCGGGACACCCGGGGCATAGTCAAATGAAGCCTGGCCCGGAGTTACGTCTGGTGGTCAGGGCTGGAACAAAGACACTGAACGTGGTGGTTAATGCTACAGAATTCACAGCCATGACTGATCAAACAAATTCGAGACCTACCCCCCCCCCACAGGCAACCAGTTTAGGGCATGGGAATACTCCTCAAGGGTCATGGTCTAGACTACATATTGACTTTGCTGCCCGGACAAAAGGCAACACTTTTCTAATGATTTGTGGAATGCCTACTCGAACATGGTTTAGGGAAGTCATGAGTGCTTCCACACCACGAGGAGTAATGAAACAGCGAGACAAACTTTCAACCAGCATCGGACTGCCTGATGTACTGATGTCGACATAGGCTCCAGTTTACGCATTGCTTCGAGCAGTAATTTAGCTGCCCATGGCATTCTGACATTCCCTTAATGGCGCCGGCCCATCCAGCTGCAAATGGCATGGGTTCTGAACGTTATGGTGTCGGCTAACAAGACTAGAGGACGGGCCTGGAGAGAATGGACAAGGGGGATGGTGCAAGACAAGACTGAAACTGATTACAACCCCTACAGCATATTACGCCTAGCAGCACAACCAACAAGCCAGCAAACTCCTGATGGGTAGGAATTGGATTTCATGACAGCTGACAGACTGCACCCACTTTCACCTGGAATAAACCCCTGATTCCTCCCGCAAATACTGGCATCTTGAAATAGGTCAACCTGGTCTATGCAAAACCTCACCGGGATGCCATTATGGCTTTCCAGTCATGAATTCATCCGTCACAGGCCCTCGGTCTTACCGACTACTCCTAGACGACGGAAGAGAATGGAAGCGGCACATCGACCAGGCTTCGTTCTCACACCTTCAAACCGCAAAAAACAACCAGCGCCAAAATAAATAACTGACGCAAAAAGCAACCGATAGGAGCGGGGGGGGAAATAAAAATAATGAAAAAAGGGAGAGATGAACCTGCTCCAATTATACAAGACCACAAACTACGCACAGAGACTATCAAACAAACTCAAAAAGAGCACGCATTGGTTAGATGAACCAATGAGAAGTCGGAGCAGGAGATGAAGCAAAGGCCTCCTGGAAGAGACTAGCCAGGCCAGCTCGAGCCAAACCTGGCAAACCAGGTATGAGCGGTCAGAGCATCGTCAATCGCCCGAGAGCTAGGCGCGAGCGGCAAGGCTGACTCACCTTCCAGGAGGTTCCATGGAGAAGGAACAGAGAGGACAGCGAATCCATCTGAACCACTCGATTCAGACCACGCCGAGACTGAGCTGAGCAGGTCAACCATAGCTCAAAAAGCCCCACCATCTACGTACTGACTATGTGAACGCATGTTGGACTGACCAACGGGGGAGGGTGTTTGTATGGAACTTGTAAGGCTCCCATCCCTATTCTGATTGGCGAAAAGGCCGTTCTTGGTTGGCCATTAACAGAACCAATCTGATTGGCCACCGGACGGCGGGAACACTGTAAAGTGGTGTCCATTTGGCCACAAGCCGTGAGCAAGCGTGCTATATAAACAGGCTGCCGCGTGGCTTGGGCGTTTGATTACCGTGTACCTTGCTTACTGAATTGAATTAAAGAGTTTTGTTGTTGGAACCTGTCTCGGCGCAACTTTATTTCCAGACGAACATTTACCACAGAGACTCTGTAGACAATTCTTTAACACTGACTTGAGGATTAATAAAATGCAGTAAATCATATATTTGGGCAGTAGAATTGCTTCATTATTCTTATTTTAGTGTACTATACTGCTATTTCTATTCTTAGACAGTCTCTGTTTTAAGATAATTTCGGAACTTGGGGTCAATTCTTTCTCAGAAGGAAGCACCATCCTTGGCGGGGGGGGGGGGGGGGGAAGCAAGTGCATTTCTTGTAAAGGAGAACTTTCTTTTGGTCTGTTGCTGTGTGATATGGGTTTTCTCAACTACCCACAACAGGATTCCTGCTGCGAGTTGCTGCATGAAATGTAATTGGCAGGTGCACTTTCCACTTTGTGAAGTAATTCACCTTTTTTAGTGAACAAACAAACAAGCAACTACCAATGTTCATGCTGTACTTGGGGGAGCATGGAAAAAGGAGAAACGCCTGTTTCTCCCCCAAAGTTTCCACCAAAAGCAAATTGGTGCTTTGCCATGGTGATAAAAGATGAATAGACCATGTATAATTTGCTCTCATAAAAGATGATAAAGTTCCTGTGATATTTTGGGCCAACAATTGAAACAAGGCATCTGAAGGCCAATGATGTAAAAATTTATATTGTAATATAAATGAGCCTGTATTTGAACCAAATGTTGAGTGACACTGCAGCAATAGTCTAAAAATAGCATGAGCTTTATTAGGTTATATACCATAATAGCTATGCTTTTAATGCTGTTTTTGCAGGCGGCATGGAGTTTTTTTTCCTTCCTGATGCAAGAATATTTTCTGTGATTGACATCCCATCCTCTCTTCTTATCTTATTCTCTTGTGCTTGGCTGCATGTCTATTTTTTAAATGTTTGATTTACCTAATCAGTTACTATTTTGCCTCCAGATGTCAAGTTCAGACAAGGATTTAAAACATTCAGTACTTCCACTGAACTACTGCAGCTTCTCTCTGAGCCATAATGCTAACAATAATAGCCACAAACTAAATTTCTTTAGTTATATATTCTTTGTCATTCTTGAAATATTTCACTTCTCCTTTTCAGTATAACTTTTTCCAGCATTTTCTGTTGAGGATGCACACAGAATTCATCACTCTAGCAATGCCAGTATTCTACTATATTTGCAGTTTGACAATAGCAGCGTTGAAGAATGAGAAACTCTCCAAACTAGAGTTGAAATTCTCGATCCAGACTTCTCAGATGACATAGAAACTGCCAAATGAGACTACCTACTTAGTTCTACTAAGGGCAGTACACGTGATTTTTGACTTAAAAACCATTCCTTCAATGACCTTTCAAAGCTACAATGTTACTGAAAAAAATGACATGACCAGTTTTCACACTTATGACCATTGCAGCACGACCGGTTTGATCACCTTTCAGTCTAAGGGACTGGCAGGAGTCTTTTCCAGCACCATGGTTCAAAGGCCTCAATTTTTTGATGTTCAGCCTTCTTTATAGTCCAACTTTCACAGCCATACATTGCAATTGGGAAAACCATAAGAAGGAATCTGTAAAAGCTCCTTAAAGATAGATTGCAATATAATGCACAAGCAGCAAAACATTATCCAAAAGTTGGAACTGCTCGTGGCTTGCAATTAGTAACCTGTTACACTCCAGATGTTGGCTTGCTAGGCTCATAAACTCCTAGAGCAGTATCCTAGAGGCCAGGAACAGTTAGAACTGTGATCCAACATGAATTGAACATCTAACATAAAGAAGAAAGTATTAGTAGCTTATTAATTTTCTTCCTATGCCATCTTTCAGTGTAAACCACACAGATAACAACTAACATATGACTTTTCACATTTTAAGTATCTCATGAAAAATAACACTCATAAACCCATGAAACCTAAGGACTAACCCACCTCAAAGGAAAACCAATTGAATTCAGCTGGATTTACTGCTAAGTAGGGCTCCATGTTATTATTCTGCAAAAATGAAATCCTAAACATACTTACTAGGGAATTAGTCCCAGTAATAATACTGTGATGAATGTCTAAGCAAACATACTTTGGTTTCCATTCTAAAAATGGAATCCCATATGCTTTTATCAGCATGTTCCAAAGCAGAGTTTATTCACAACAGAGAAGAATGAATCAAACCCAATACTTAAGCTACTTATTTCTTTATTTGATGTCTGCTCTGATTTCTTATTCTATCTAGCAAATAAGATGACTTCCTACTCATCTTGACAATGGTAGTGATGGTTTATTTTCTGCGCTTACAAGTTATTTGAATAGTAGCAAAAGGATATTATTTATTTACAGGTAATTGATTATACAGTACAAGAAATGATTTTTATTCTGATAGCATCTAACATTTTTGCAGTACTGCTCCTTAAGTGCTCAAAAAATACATTACATATCACTTTAGTTCAGGTAGATTGATGCATATACCATATTTAATGGGCTTACTTATGATCACCAATTTTCAAAATGGTGTATCACCATCTGTGCACTTAAATTATCATTTCTACATTTCTTATTCAAGAAACTCAGGGAAAGGCAGGAATTTAGAATTTAAATTAAGGGTTGTTGTTTTGTTTGCATTTGCAAGGAAGATGTAGTCTCTCTCTCTCTCTCTCTCTCTCTCAGTTTCTCCTAATGTATACCACCTCTTGTGCTCTTCTTTCCATCAGATATGAACAGAACAATGGAAAGTATTTTTATAGGCTTATGCTTTTCCCTTATCACTCATTCACTGCTACAGGATTTTTGTGAAAAAATGGGAAGAAAGCAGGTAAAGGTAACAGAATATAAAGGCACTGAGGGATCAAAAAATATTGTATCAGCTGGAAGCTCACTTGTTCACTACATTTTTTCCTCATAGGGCGACTTTTTTTTTCCTAGCAAAAGACTTTTTTTGCCAGACCTTTAGATCCCAAATGGTCTTTTTTATATTGCATGCTGTTTGTTTGGAACACTGTCTTCTTTTTTTAAAACATTTCCTGGGCATTCTTCCTAGGTTTTGTTTCTAGATCATGAAAAATATTGAATAGATTCCAACATGTATTCTATCTTATTTTATCACCTCTTTATTTTCCATGCATTTGCCCACAAAGCTCCAACACTGTTTTTTAGCAGTTGTTTTTGTTTTTATTTGAACTAATTTTCAACCACAGTTCTTGATACCACCTGGCAGCTTACACCAAAGTCTAGGGCAACCTCTCTTCTAGACTGTTGCTTGGACAAAGAGCCTCTTTTCCTTCCCCATCCTTAAAGCAAAGTTGCCAAGCTGGGGTGTTGCTGGCAGCTCAGATAGTGGTTCTTCACACATTTACAAGGGGGTTGGTCTCAGTGAACAAACCAAAATAAAGCTCCACAATTAGGAAGCTCAGGGAGAAGGGAAGATACATGCTACACTGAAAGTTCTAGTAGTTAATGATATCCATGCATTTTCTCCCTCTGTCTGTCCCTTAAATTTTAATTATACCTAGATGTTATTCATGCCATGCAGTCATTTAGTATTTGTTGCTGATTGAACCTCAGTGTTGCTTTCATTCTCAGACATTTTAAAATATGTTATGTACTGAGTTTCTGCTTTTTTTCCTCATTTGTTGTTAAAGCAAAATACAGATGTTAATATATGCATACATCTGCTCCGAGTCATTGGAGTTGGGCAGCATATAAGTTGAATAAATTACTATTATTATAGTTGATTGCATAGTCAGCCAGATGTTTAGGGTTGATTTGGCATTTTAATCCACTATCAAGTCCATCCCAAAGATCTGGGCTAGGCAGAAGTTGGTGTTAATGATATTTCTTTGCAGAATGTAAGTTTTTGCAAGTGAAGCTGCCATTTGCAAAAACTGATAATGTTTTTGTCTGATAATGCTGATGGTCTTGAGCAGGGGTGTCAAACTTGTGGTCAGTAGGCCTGTTACATCACATGCTGGCCATGCCCACTCCTAGTTTAACAAAGAAGAAAAAAAACACGAGTTTGACACCCCTAGTCTTCAGCATGTAGGATTCAGTGGAGGAAAGAAGAAATGAGTGAAAATCAATTCCACCTTTTATTTATGGATGTACTTGCAGAATCAAAGTTTTCTATAAACAGGTAATAACAATAGGATGAAATTTTCCTTTTCCCTAAAGGACTTAATTTTTTTTTTAAAAAACCAGGAGAAATATAAAATCTCTTAGAACAAAATAGCTTGAAGAAGTAGGTTCTTTAATGCGGCATTTTTTGGGCAGTGATGAGGAACTGGTTTTGTATTTGCTATATTCAAATTACTTCTGTTTTTCAGTGACAGGACTTTTAACTTTGCCAGCTTAGATCTGTGAAAATTTTTTCAGAAATAAGTATCTACCAAGCTTTCCTAGAATGTGCAAAACTGAAAAGAGTGATGCTATAAGTTGGTGAGCTAATATTCAACTCCCTTCTACCTTTGGTAGCACAAGTCTTCAGCAGGTAAGCAGGACTGGAGCTAATTAGGCAAACTGATGTGTAGTTTATGCTATAAACTATATACATCAGTAGAGTAAACCATAATAATGGTGCACACACCCAGAGTTACCTGTTGAAATGGGAAGCTATGGAAATCAAACAAATAAAGCGTTCCAGTGTCAGCAATATTTAAGAGAAAGCTCGATTTATACACTCAATATTCAACCACTTTTGTATCTCTTATCTTTTATCTCCACAATGGTTAAATCTGCAATCATATTATTTTTGTCTTTGGCAGTGTAAGAACTCACAAAATTACTTTAATTTATGTTCTAAAATCCAGATACTCACATTCTTGCACAGGGTGATTCTTATATTTCTAAGGCTGTGTTTCTGAAAACTGTTACTTTTCAAAGTAATCCAGGATGTTAATGATTGATTTGAATTTGAATTTATAATTCCTAATTTATGATACACCACCATACATTTTTCTGAAAATCTTTAAATCAAAATTGCATTTCCCCCTCTCTACCTGTATGTGGAAGAAGTATTCAAAGTGATATTGCCTGTAAGCTTGTGAAGGTGAGGCATTTTCAGCCAATCGTTCCTCATCATAAATACAGGCTGAATAGTCAAGACCTTGTTGATGATCCAAACTCTGTCAAGGATCTTGGAGTACTCATCTCTAATTCTAATGACAAAGTACTAGAGCCCACTGTCACTACATAGCCAAAAAAGGCATGAAGAAGTTGTTAACCTAATCTTACATAGCTTTTTCTCTGGTAATATACTACTAACTAGAGCATACAAAACATTGCTAGACCAATACTCAAATACAGCTCATCAGTCTGGAAACCCACATTATGTATCTGATATTAACACAGTTGAGAAAGCCAGAAATATTTCACAAGAAGAGTTCTCCACTCCTCTACTTGTTGCAGAAAACCTTATGCTACCAGACTTGAAATTCTAGACCTAGAAAACCTAGAACTACGCTGCCTTCAGTCCGATCTCAGTATGGTATATAAAATCATACATTGCAATGTCCTACCTGTCAATGAATACTTCAGCTTCAATCATAACAACAACAAGAGCAAACAATAGATGTAAATCAAGGTTTTATCGCACCATACTTGATTTCAGGAAATACGACTTCAGCCACAGGAGTGAAATACTCTACCTGACTCTGTGGTTTCTTCTCCAAACCCCAAAAACTTTAACTGTAGACTTTCTACTATTGACCTCACCCCTTTCCTAAGAGGTCTGTAGGGGACATGCATAAGCGCACCAATGTGCCTACTGTCCATGTCCTATTGTTTCTTTTATTTTTCTTAGATGTATCCATGTATTCATAACTATGTTTTTACTTATACCTATTATATTGTTAGCAATTGACAAAAATAAATAAATAAATAAATAAAATAGCCAGTAGCTTCTATTAGTAGTGAACAGGGGCCAATCTATGCTCATTATTTTTCATCCCAAATGTGTCATCACCAGGTTCAAATCCTCTTCACAAAATTCCACTACTCCTTGAAATAACAAGCCAGCTCACTCCCTTCCTTTAAATCAAAAGGAAGTAGCTTTCATAGTTTTCTCTGAAGATAATATGGTAAATTGGTTGGAAACAGGTGGAAGAGGATTTCATCCTGAGTGGATAGACAATGGCTAGAATGATGATAATGAATATGAAAAATGAGGGAATGTGCAACTGTAGGAAATCTTATTGGATACAGCTTGATTTCTTTGTAATAATTGTTTTCCAAAAGGCAATGGGATGAGAGACTATGCATGGCTCAAAGTTAGTCATGATCAATTGGTTTGGTAGGCTTTTTAACAATTAGGCTTGATTTTGCCCCTTCTTGGAATATAATAGACATTAGCTTTATTAACTAGTTGAACATTGGAGTAACATTGTCCCAGAGTATCTTCTGCTGTAGTCCAGTGTTTTTTAATCTGAACACCCTGAAGATAGTGGATTTCAACTGGCAGAAGTCCCCAGGCAGCAAGTCTACACATCTTCAGATTGTGAAACATTGGACTAGTCTGTCAACCAAGAGAATTGATTGGGATGGAGCACTGCAGTTTGTATGCTATGTAACTGTGAAGTGGTTTTTGTAGTCTGACCCAAATAAGGTTTTCTTATATAAACCTAATTTCTGATTACAACAAAGCTTTCATTGCTTCCTTGCATCATGTTAAATTTAAAATTTGCTTCATCATGATTTATTGAACAAGTCACAATGCAGTAAACCAAATCTAAAGAAAACATCATGCAGTTTTTGCATATAAAGACACCAAAATAGATTTTTAAAATCTCATTTTATTTTCCTCATTTCTTTCCTTCCATTTTATTTATTTGCTACTTTTATGTTTGCCTTCAGTGTCAAAATAATGAGCAGCTTTCAATAAGCACAGGTGAAATGAATGAATATAAACAAATGAGCAAACCTTAGCTTGTTTCTCTCGTTTAAAGTTTTTAAACCAATGCATTAAGATGCATTTACATATGTAAACACAAATAGCTTGTATGGAACTTTTTCAGCTGTAAATATCCACTTTATTTATGGATTACAAGCTCAAAAGTAAATTGGCACAACAGGAACAGTGAAAGAGCTGAACTCTCATTTGTGGGCTTCATCCATGGTTTTCAATAGCCTAAACAGCAGCTTCCTAGAATTTCAATCACTCTGTAGCTCACAGAAAGTTCTGTAAGTCATCTGGAGGCACTGGTCCAGCCTTCCCTTCCCTCCCCCCAAATAAGCAGCTCAGTACTGTGAAATTGAGGAAGGACTGAATAAGAAGACGAATGCTTCATCTCTTTCTCAGGCAGCATTTCCAGAGAAGAGGTGTTTCTTTGCCCCCTTAAAAGGAGTTGCGAGTTAAATCAGAGGAAAATGTAATTAGTTGGAAGAAAATCTTGTTTGTCTTTCTTTGCTCAATTGATTACTGTGCAGGCATCTATTCTGTGGTTTTGTAGCAACACTTGGTCTCCCAGGTTAATTTTTAAGAAACATTATTGTGGCAGTAGTCCACATCAGATTGAGCTATAGCACTGGTGTCAAACTCACAATGTAACATTGCCGTCATGTGACATTTCATGACATTTTCCCCATTTGTGGAGTTGGGATGACGTGGCCAATATGTGACACTTCTGGCTTGCGGGCCGCCAGTTTGACACCCCTGAATTCTATAGTAAACTTCCCTAGTCTGATGTTTTCTTGGGACAGTATATGGAGCCTACGTGCTGATTGGGAATTCAGTCATGGCAGACTGGGAAGTGAGACTGCTTTCTTGAATTTTTCTGGTTTTGTTTGTGAGATAGAGGCAAAGTCATTCAGTAAGGATTTAATCCTAGGATTAATAAAACACCACCACCACCAAGAAAACCTCAAGAGCTTAAACATTACACCTGTTTTCCCATCAATTTTCCAGAATCGAGAAAAACAGGGCTCGGAAAAAATTTCTTTAGATTCAATTTTAAAGTAGAATACAGAACTCTGCACAGCTGGCTCAAAACACCAGGCAACAGTGGAATGTAGACACTACTGTGTATTGTGACACAGCTTGTTTAATCAGGAAAAACACAGAAATATATATGTCAGGGATATTTATGTGCACAGATGCATGCAATTGATACAACAAAGAAGATATAATTATAAAACATAAATAAAAGCAAATGCTTAATTTTTAAAATAAATGACAGGGAAAATTTCTTAGAGGCAAAGATTTCTAATGGATTGGCAAAATGTGAACATATGGACTGGTACATAAAATTGTAGAAACAAGAGTTGGCCTTGAAATGAAACCATTTAAGATAGCTACCTTCTAGCTTCAATTTGCATATGCTCTACCACATGTAAAATGGATACATCTGTACAAATTAGTTGGTGTAAAATCTCAAGCTATTATTATGAATTGTTCCAAATTAAAATTAGGATGGGGGAAAAAAATCAGGAGTAGAAAGAATTAACCACTGGAACATCCTTCCATTTTTTTTGTTTAAAGAAGGAGATTGGAACAGAGGGGAAACACTTTAATTTTTATAGATAGCTATTAATATTCAGCAAAGTTTTGGGCCTTTTAAAATGGCAGCCTTAGCCAATTACTGAAGACTTTTCCCCTTGATATCCTCAGTAGATTCCTGATCTTAACATTTCCTGAACCTGCAGAACAACAAAGTAGGGCTGAAAATATAAGAGAAAGCATATGTTCATAACAACTTATGATGTTCATGTTATCTTAAATGGCTAAGATCTGTGATAGAACCCAGTATTTTTTTTCATAGTGAATGTATAAAATTCAGTCAAGAGTTTCACTTTAAAAAAAAGGATCTCACATAGTACTGCATCAAAGGAACTGTGCTTAACTCTCTGGAGAATTGTTGCGAGTCAAAGAAGACAGTTGTTGAGCAGAAAATAATATAAAGCAGCTTTGTAGGTTTTAGTCAAGCAAACAATGAGGCAAAAGTAGTACACTTCTCTCAGTGAAATATTTCTGCTTTTCTGATGAAAAGTTTCATACAGCTTTAAAAAACAAGAGTTTACTCACTCACTGCAAATCAGGAACTGGAAAAAGTCTTCAAGCCTCATGGGCTTGGGCATTGTTATTCTTTGTTTTAAAAGTGCACCTCTGAAGCTCTTCAAACATGTGGTGAAGCACTATTTTTATTAGTGGCTTGGGAAATCTGGTTATATTCAGAATATAAATGCATCATAGAAGTGTGTTTTTCCTTAGGAGCAGCATTCTTTCTCTGCAGATTACAGGATAGTTTTTTTCTGAAACCAAATTGTTTATTAGACAGTAGGTTGTTTCTAAGTGGAGGATAATGGATTTGTTAATAATTGATTCCGTGACTTTACAGGTGACGCAGCATAAGGAGATTGGTCTGTAATTTTCAACTAGGCTGAGGTCTGCCTTTTTGAAGATGGGGATGACTGTGGCTTGTGACCATAGTTTTGGCGAAGAGCTGGTCCTGAAAGATTTTTCAAAGATTATGCTTAGAGGTTCTGCTATGGCAATGGATAGCTTTTTTAAGAAGTAGGCACATATTCCATCTGGTCCAATATATAGAGATGGTTTTAGATTGAGTAGTGCTTTTTCAACATTGTATTTGAACAAAGTTTTTTTACTCAATACTTAAATTCTTTTAATGACTTTGGTATGTGTTTTTATTTTCTTAAATGCCTCCATTGCCACCTGCTCCTTTTTCTGTTTGTTTCATATTTTTACAAAATCATTGTAGAGATAAAACTAGGATTGCATTATAAAACTCTTGCTATCTATTTAGGATGAAATTAATTAATCGGTGTCTGATATTGTGTCTGGACAATGCAAGATTGTGAGTATAAATTTTATGATGTTCACAAGGAAACATGCTGGTTGAAAATGCTTTAAATAGAATCATAGCTATACACATATTTCCTTCCTTCCTTCCTTCCTTCCTTCCTTCCTTCCTTCCTTCCTTCCTTCCTTCCTTCCTTCCTTCCTTCCTTCCTTCCTTCCTTCCTTGNATAGCAAGGACTATATTCCAACTGTCCTGTCAGAGTTGAAGAAGCTTCTTGGATGAGAAGCGAAATGTCATCAAAAAAAAAAAAAACCCAAGAAAGTCCAGTTGCATCCTGAAAAAAGCACCTTTGGGACAACAGTGATCTGGATGACTGACAATCTGTACAGACTATCAAGGACAAACATACTAAATTTATTCAACTTTTTCTATGTTTAGAAAATCAGAAAAGTTTCACTGTTATAATAACATGAAAGGCTAATCGTTTTGATTCTGTGCCTTTGATAAGCTATTGCTCACTTGTTGTGATTTATCTTCTCTGAACAAGTAGGTGTCCTGTTTCCACTGAGGACACTCTTTGCATTCTTTTCTGGATGATGGCAGAGCAATTATTTAATTATCCAATACTCTTGTATAATTTCCTGGAACATGGTGCAATGTCTTAGAAGGTGATGTATATATAAAATCTGGATAGACCCAATAGCAAGATACTTGAGTTGCTAGCTTAATAAAGGATCCATTTCAGATGTCTCCAATTGCTTTGATTCTTGAAAATGAGATATTTTTAACCGACAAATGTTACTGCTACATACATTTTTCTCCTTCTCTGAAGAAAAATGAGTTTGAAATATGCCCCTTACTTCTCTCTCTCTGCATTAATCCTTTCTCCCATACAACCTCCCTTCTCCCAGGTTTCATCCCTTTCCCCAGACTACCTGCCTACACCATTATTATCTCTTTTGAGGCAACTCAGTTCTTTTTGTTACTTAGTTCTTTTGTTGCATTTTGTATTAGATGTTTCTTATACTACATATAGAAAAGGCTTTGAAAGAAATAGGAAAAAAAAAGTCTGTTCACTTTCAGTAAAGATTACCATGGAGTCAAACAATGAATGGAGTTGATATGGAGCCAAATTTGCCAGCGGTACCTCCATTAGTGCTTTGGAAGAGCTGAGGTGGTTCAGTGCTTGGACTCCAGTACTGCAGGCTAATTCTGTTGACTGCTAGCAGTTTGATTCTCACCGGCTCAAGGTTATCTCAGCCTTCCATCCTTCCGAGGTCAGTGAAATGAGGACCCAGATTGTTGAGGGCATTAGGCTGAATCTGTAAATTGCTTAGAGAGGGCTGTAAAGCACTGTGAAGCGGTATATAAGTCTAAGTGCAATTACTATTACTTTCCCCACTCATACTCCTTCTGGATCTGGAACTTAAGATAATGGTTAGAAGGATTGATGGGCAAACCTAAACATGTTTATCTAAGTATCTAAAATTCCATGAAGCTGTGATGGCACAAAGAAAATGAATTCTTGATTTGTAATTTCAGACCTTTATTATTATTCTGTCTTTTTGTGGCTGACTATACAAGGAGTTGCCTTCATAAGATGTGTTTGGGGCTCAGGATTGGTATAGGCCAGTGGAGCCTATGTCCCATTTCTACTTGGTGCATCCCCCACCACACATTGTAATTGCATTAAAATGCTGAACTTGAACTTCCAAGTAGAGTTGTGTAAATAATAAAGAAATCCACACTGATGGAAATACAATGTTATGTGGATAAAAGGGCTTAAACATTTTTAAGTCCAGAGGTAACATTTAGAAGTGCATCATGCAGATATCTCTCTAATTGAATAGACTATGATGAGGAGGAGGAGGAGCAGCAGAATCAGATTTTTAAGTTTCTGTTATTACATATAGTCCCTAATCTATGACCACAATTGGCACAAGAATTTCCATTACTAAGCAAGGTACCTGTTATGTGAATCATGCTTTTCCCATTGATTTTGCATGTCACGAGTGCAGTCAGTGACACAAGGATACTGTAACCATTGCAAGTACATGCCAGTTGTGAAGCACCCAATTTTTGATCATGTGACCCTAAAGATGCTGCAATAATTGTAAGTGCAAGGACTGGTGGTATGTGACTATTTTAATGCTGTTATGATTTCAAATGGTCACCAAATGAATGTTTGTAAATTGAGGTCTACAATCTCAATCTCATTCTGAATCTCAAGCAGAGTTTTCAGGATGCAATTAATATGTCTTGCTTTCTGTAATCTTCATACAGAGTACTATTGGATCATCATGTACATTCACCATGCTAGCTTGTTACACTACTTATAGCTTTCTCTTCTTCAAAGAACCTTCTTCTTCCTTCAGAAGTCTACATTCAGTATTTCAATTTTTGAATATAGAACACAATGTCAACTGAAGCATTTTGTAACATGTTACAGGAAGCATCACTACATTGTGGGGAAGTAATACAGGCAGCAGTTTAATTAATGTGTAGTGATGTTGCTAGTTTTGAATGAAAATGAACCTCTTCTTGATGTTGATTGGCCCTAGCCTGTAAGAATGAATTGCTGGCATATGTAGTTCAGCCATTAAGGATAGTCTGTCAGCCCTTTGAGGTATTTTGACAAGAAATTCAAACCTACAAACCTACTTGATAGTATCCTTTTTGTAAGATTACAAGCAGAGGTGGCATTCAGCAGGTTCTGAACAGATCTGGAGAACTGGTAGTGGAAATTTTGAGTAGTTCGGAGAACCAGCAAATATCACCTCTGACTGAAGATTTTACAGTATCCTTCCCCTGCCACTCCCACCAAGCCACACCCACTGAACCAGTAGTAAAAAAATTTGAATCCCACCACTGGTTACAAGTACAGGATCTTGTGACTCTAAAACCAGTTAATTCCGCATTTACTTTTACTTTCCAGAAAACTAGTAAGATTCCCTTCTAAAACATTTTCATGTCCCCTTTTCTTCCATGGGCTGAAATATCCTTTGCATGATGGTTGCCTAGACCATAGTTCTTCCTCCTATATCCTAAGATCATTTTCACAAACTATTAAGTAATCATAAAATATGAATGAAGAAGGGGGAAATGTATTGGTTGCTATTAGCACTACCATAAAATGGGGGGGGGGTAAGGAATGCTCTAGTTTATATAGCACTTTGTGGGTATATTGGGTTTCTTTTCAGTTAGGTTAGGTTTTTTACATAGGTTTTGTTATGGTGAAGCCATTTGAAGAGCTTCCTACCCTGGATTCTTCATAGATTACCACAAAGCACATAATTACACTGGCTGAATGCAAACTTTCACTTGTTCTATATGTGTTTCTATGGAAATAAAGAAATGCTTACCAGAATTTCAAAATTTTGAAATTATTTGCACTGAATTTCAGAGATTCAATTTGAGATTGCTGTGGTTAATCAGCACTATTTCAGAAAATATAGAATAAAATAGAATTCTTTATTGGCCAAGTGTGGCTGGACACACAAGGAATTTGTCTTGGTGCAAATACTCTCAGTATCTCAGTATAATAAAAGAAAAGATACATTCGTCAAGAATCATAAGGTACAACACTTAATGATAGTCATAGGGTACAATAAGCAATCAACATTGTACTAGGAAACAGTCAATATAAATTTGTAAGGATACAAGCGACAAAGTTACAATCATACAGTCACATGTGGAGGAATGAGTGATAAAGAGTGATGAGAATAGTAATAGTAGTGCCTGATTTTGTAAATAGTTTGGACAGTGTGGAGGAATTATTTGTTAGCAGATTGATGGTGTTCAGGGAAAAAACTGTCCTTGTGATTCTAGTTGTTCTGGTGTGCAGTGCTCTATGGCATCATTTTGAGGGTAGGAGTTGATTACTGTTGATACTGTGTTGTCTAGTATTGTAAGAGGGTGGTATATATGGAGGGTTTCTTTCAAAACCTACCACAATTTCTACAGTTTTGAGTGTGATTAGTTCCAGATTGTCCGGTTATACCACGAGGCAAGTTGTATAATCTATATGTGGATGCATCATGCTTCAAATGAGACCAATCACTGTGTTGTCATCAGCAAACTTCAATATTTTAACAGATGGATCATTTTGAGATACATCATTGGTACATGGGGAGAAGTGGAGAAAAGCACACAGCCTTGGGTGCCCCTGTGCTATAATTGTACAGGTATCAGAGGTGATCGGGCCTAGCTTCACCTGCTGCATTCCTGTCTGTTAGGAAGCTTATGATTCCACTTGCCAAGTGTGTTCAGGTACTGCTAGTTGGCTTAAATTTACTTAGAAGAATGTCTAGAATGATTATTGAATGCTTGGAACTGAAGTCTACAAAGAGGACCATTGCGTAGGTATTTGTAGATTCAAGGTGTTGTAGGAATGTAATGCAGAGCCATGTGAACAGCAATCACTGTTGAATCAATTTGCTCAGTATGCAAACTGCATGGGATCAAACAGCAGATCCAGGATGGTTTTCAGGTGGACAGCACAAGCCTTTCAAAGATTTTCATAACTACAGATGTTAGAGCAACTGGTCTGTTGTCATTCAGTTCCTTGATGGAGGGCTTCCTTGGCATTGGGATGATAGTAGAGCATTTGAAGCAGGAAAGAACAGAGCACATCTCTAGTGATCCATTGAAGATTTGGGTGAAGATTGGTCAGTGCAGACTTGGCTTTTGTCTATGAAAAAGATCTTGCACTTCTTTTTCTGTGATCACCAGATTTCCTATCTCATGCACAGAGGAGGATTTGTAGCTGTATAGATGCAGATAGATAAATTCCACAAAACATCCATAACAAAGTACATTTATTCATACATCAGGTATCTTCATAACACACATTTGTGATGAAGTTCTTCTATAATGACCAATCCTTTGTATATCAGCCTTGCAGGTAAAAGATGGTTATCTCCTAACCCATCTTGTAGCAGTAGAAAAAGCTGCTATGAGTTAGAGAGTTCAGACAAAGAATGAGGAAAACCTCCCCCAACCCACCAAGGGTCAATTTCGTGACCAATCAGGATTACAGAAGTGACCATGTGACATGAACTACATTTCTCAGAATACCTTTAACTACATTTACCATGATGCATTCCCTTAAGGGGACAGATCATAATTCCTAAGTAACTATCCAATTCCCATAGACTGGCTGGGACAGCACACAAGACATTGTGAACCCAATGGGGGGTTGTAGGAGGCTTGGCTGTTGTTAGTGTGTTTGAGATGGGGGTTGTGGAGATAGGTGGCTATAGTTTCCTTTCAAATGTGCAGTAAAACACATTCAGGTCATCTGCTAGTTGTTGATTTCCTTCTGCCTGGGAAGGAGGTTTGCTGGAGCAAACTTGCTGTAGCCAGTGATGTTTTTAACAGTTTTCCACATGTTTGCTGGTTCATTTGTTGGAAACTGATTCCTTAACTTTTCAGAGTAACTTCTTTTTGCTGCTGTGATCTCTTTTGTTAATATGTTCTGGTCTGATTATATAGCATTCTGTCACCTGTTCTGTAGGCTTCCTCTTTGGAGCACCATAGCTGCTTAAGTTTGATTGTGAACCAAGGTTAATTGTTACTATATATTTGCAGGTTCCTTGTTGGTTCACATAAGTTTTCACAGAAGCTCACATATGATGTTATAGTATCTGTGAGCTCATCTAGGTTTGCAGAGGCATCTTCAAAAACATTCCAATCAGTGCAGTCAAGACAAGCCTGGAGAAAAAGCAACAGTAGGTTACTATTGGATTCTTGCACTTTGTTCACTGAACAAAGTACAATGTCTGGTTTCAAATAATATACTGAACCACAGCAGATTGGATCACATTATGACTTAATGCAACTTATAGTGAAAACTGGAAATTGCAACACAATGATAAGTGAACCAAGTCTCTCTTTTTAAGGAATAAAGTTGATGGAATTATGAAAATCATACACACTGTTCCATTAATTTCCTTTCATTTTAACCTTGCACATTTTCCTTTGTCTCAAGCCTCCCAGAAATTTTAGCATTAGTCGTTGTATCAAGTTAAATGAAAACGTTTTGGTGAATTTCTAACAACAGCTAAATTGGAAATGTTACACAAAAGTTTACATTCAGATGTAAACAGATCAGCTTTTGTGTAGTCAAATTGTTTTTTGTTTCAAAAGAAAGGTGAGCAAAGGACTCTTAGAGCAGTGAAGTCTGCTGAAGTCACCTTGTAGGACCAGATTCAAAATAATTCAGTGAAGATTTAAATAACAGGTCTTTGCCTAATTATGTTACATCTACATGATCATATTGTTGCTGAGCCAAGGCGTTCCTTGTAAGGTCTTCATATATTGTGAAGTTACAATTCGATTGATACTCTGGGCAGTAGAATGTTTTCTCGCTATACTGCACAAAACTATCCTTGCAAACTAACTTGCCATCTGTTTTTTCCTATGGCTTATCAGGCTATGAAGATCACTGCCATTTGATTTAGTTCTAGAAGATTAGGAAAGCTACACAGTTGCTCTTTTGGACAGGTGTAAAATCGCACTGCTCTGTATTGCAGAACAGAGTACTGGGAAATAGAAAACACAATCAATAATAGTGTCATTCTTCCAGTGAAAAAGAGATGAACATTTTGGCTGAATCATGAAAAAAACTGAACCTAATAAAAATGGATATTCATCAAGAAAGGATTTCACAATTCAACAAATACTCAGTTCTCTCCCATCCAAATGCATTAGATTCTTGCTGTCTCGATTCTAGTTTATCTCAGATGTAAAAGTGGACAATAAGAGTGAGTATGTAGTAACTAAAATGTCCTCCTCATTTCTTATCTGAATTTGTCTTATAGAAATAGTTCTATACTTGAGGAAGCCATAACATTCTGACATAGTTCTTCAGAACAGCTGTGGGTTATTCACATTTTCTGGATCCATGCTCACTGTTTTAGCTACCATTCAATCAGACTTTTTTTGTTAAAAATAAATTAAACAGCAAGTAATGGTTCTAATGTATACTGGAATACAATTAAAAGCTGTAATGTATATTTTCCCTCAATGAAAATGTCAGATATTTATCAATGACAGCATTCTGCTTAGAACCTTCAGCCTATATCTAGTTTAATAAAAAGAAGGACTAGGGGAGACATGATAGCAGTGTTCCGATATTTGAGGGACTCCTACAAAGACAAAGAGATCAGCCTATTTTCTAAAGCACCAGAAGGCAAGATAAGAAACAATAGATGGAAACTAATCAAGGAGGGAAGCAACCTAGAACTAAGGAGAGATGTCCTAATGGTGAGAACAATTAAGCAGATTGGCTTGCCTTTAGAAGTTGTAAATGCTCCAATCACTGGAGGCTTTTAAGAAGAGACTGG
Organism: Laticauda laticaudata; assembly: GCA_004320025.1. Taxonomy (NCBI): domain Eukaryota; kingdom Metazoa; phylum Chordata; class Lepidosauria; order Squamata; family Elapidae; genus Laticauda; species Laticauda laticaudata. The sequence continues at coordinate 27,105 of BHFT01000983.1, read as the reverse complement.
ACTGGACTAGATATTTGAAATGGTATAGGGTTTCCTGCTTATGCAGAGTGTTGAACTAGAAGATTTCCAAAGTCTCTTCCAATTCTGTTATTTGATGTTCTATGATTTTCCTTTCTATGCACTACTACAGTGTTCCTTTATTAAGCAATTTCAAAAGACTAGATTGTTCTCTGGCTTCTCAAATGAATATAATGCAATTTAGTTTCTATTAATCTTTAAATATTTACCAGATACTAATGAAAAGACTCTAAACCATTTTGCTGCAGTTCCATTATATTTATTTTTCTTAAAAAATAATTCTGCTTCATGCCCTCATGGAATGAAATTCCATTTAGAAATCCTGAAACAGCCTCTGTGGTTTCACTTCTTAAACTTTGTCACCTGCCTATAAATGAAATTAGTTTCTATGCTAATGGAAGCAAAACTTGGATTTATAGAAATTGTTCATACCCTGGGCCAGTGGTGGAATTCAATTTTTTTTACTATTGGTTCTGTAGGCATGGCCTGGTGGGTGTGGCAGGGGAAGGATACTGTAATATCTCCAGTCAGAGGTGGTATTTGCCGGTTGTCCGAACTACTCAACATTTCTACTACCAGTTCTCCAAAACTAGTCAGAACCTGCTGAATACCACCTCTGCCCTGGGCAAATAAATGGAAGAACATTTTTGTTGAATTAATAATGTCTTCAATAAGCAAATGCATGACACATAATGCTCACATAAACATCCACACCTTTAAACATATCACATTCTCTCTTTCCTACAGACACCTACCTAAGACATATGAAATGTAGGTTTTCTCTGATGTTAAAGGAATACAAGTATATCTCAAATGATTTCAATGTGATTTATCTGGTATAAATAATCATCACCAAATATTGAACATAGCTTTTTGGCAGAGCTATGCACAGAAGCTCAAGATGAATATTTGCTGAGGGATAGCAAATCCTTTTGAAATCCTGATTTCAGAATTATATTGGGCTAGGAGAATGTATGTTCTGATTCAATGCCCCTGGTCATTAAATACATAAAAATCCCATCAGCCATTAATCTAGTGAGATATCTTTTTGTTGTTGTTGTTGATTCTGTATCACACTAAAGGTCACCATGTTGGTGGGAATGCTAGGCCATTTTCTTCATCTAGTATTTGATTTCTCATGAATCTTTACATCAGGAACAAACTGGTAGGATGTAATGACGTCACAAATCCTTTATCAGTCTCTGTGGCTTGACTGTTGTAGTTGAGTAAGTATTGGTAGGCTTATCTCCTCTGGCACTCCTTGTCCTATAGTTTACCGTTCCCTCTTCTGGCCCCGCTAAATATTGGTGAGAGCTGACAGAGGATGTAGCACTAACTTATTCCAGCACCACAGCAACATATAATCTTTATGACTGATATGAGCATTTTATTGTATTTCTGTGAAACTTCAGTTGTACTGTAATTCCAAAAAGCACAGAAGCTTCTTCTCAATATCTAACACAGGAAATAAATCTATTCTGCAATGGTTCAGCACATCCAGTTCATGTTAATGAGCTCTTCCTTTCAACTTAATTGGATCAGAGTCTAGAAATCAAGAAGTGGTTCAGCTTCACTGTTTCTTTTGAAATAAATTTGGGCGAATCTTGTTCTGTGAAATTGTCTTTGTTTGTCTGATACATGATTGCTGAAAGTTCTGTAGATCAGACTTCTTCGGTGCTGCATGTCTAAGGTTGTAAGTTCATTAATGAAAGATTGACTTCATATGGAAAGCTAATCAGAAAAGCAAAAGACAGTTTTTACAAATTAACAGTTTTGAAAATTAACTATTATAGCTTTGTGGGAAGACATACAAAACATTCTCTTGTGTCAATAAAGCAGATATGCCTTTTTTCAGGTACATATGGATGGTTTGTGATGTATGCAGAGACAGCTTGGAACAGTTTCTGAAATGATCACATGAGCCTGGAAACAAAGATGCAAAATGGATCTGCAAACATTTCCACACATTGCAAACTACCTGCTTCAAATATGTGTGTAGCCATCATGACTATTTTCATGAAGCTCATGTGTTCATCAAGCTCAGAGATGGACAACCTTTTTACACTGATGTCAATACTTTTTAAAGCATATAATTTTTTAGTTATAATGTTTAAAAAAAATCAGGAAAAGAAAAAAAAAGCCTCAATGATATGAAGCAACATAAAAACAAAAATGTACCCATAAAATCTTCAACAAACCAAAATACACATGTTGCAATAAGTTGATAAAAACAATTTATATACAATTAGATAATCCAGGACCTATTAGGCAATTCTTATTTCCACATATAATATAGGCTTGTACCCTCCCCCTTGCCTCCCCCCCAGAATTGCCTGCCATTTTATTGTGGGGAGGGAGAACAAAGGAAGCCACATACTGCAAGGAAAACTCTACCTTTGCTGCCCATTGCAGTATGTCCCCAGGGCTCTTTCAGGTTTGTTTGTTTCTTCATTGTTGGTCTAATGTTAATCTTGGTTTTAATTTCTGCTCATCTGGATGTTGAGAAAGTGTTTTGGTCCTTTTGTTTTCTTTTTGGCTTCTTGATCGTCTCTTTTGAATGGCATTTAGACATTGTGCCTGTTTATGACCTATTTGTCCTATTTTGTTAGGCAAGGCAATAAATATTTGGACTACATACATTACTCAGTTGAATGTAAATTATTATTACATTGAGATTATGTTCTGGATTTTATGGGCAATTATCAAGATGCTTCACCTATATGTGGAAGTTATTCTGCAGTTTGATAAACAGATTATTCAATTAGGTTGAAATGGGCACAATATACTTCCAGGATTTTGAATGAATGAATGATTTCTTTATTGGCCAGGTGTGATAAGACACACAAAGAATTTGTCTTGGCGCATATGCTCTCAGTATACATAAAAAGAAAAGTTACATTCATTAAGAATCATAAAGTACAACATTTAATGATAGTCATAGGGTACAAATAAACAATCAAATCATATAAGGAAACAGTCAATATAAATGGTAAAGAAACAAGCCACAACGTTACAGTCACACAGTCACAAGTGGGAGGAGATGGGTGATAGGAATGATGAGAAGATTAAAAGTAATACTAGTGCAGACTTTGTAAATAGTTGAACAGTGTTGAGGGAATTATTTGTTTCGCAGAGTGATAGCGTTCAGGAAAAAACTGTTCTTGTGTACAGTTGTTCTGGTGTTCAGTGCTCCATAGCAGTGGTTCCCAAAGTGGGCGGTACCGCCCCCAGGGGAGCAATGGGATGCCTTACGGGGGCACTAAGAGGCAAGGGGGCTGGCAGGGGAGTGTTAAGAGGCAAGGGGGGGCGTTCGAGGTGCCGGCCCTGCAGGTTCACTCATTCTGTAGCACTGCTCCAGAACCGGCACCTCCAATGCAGAAGCGGTGGCACGTTACGTGCTGCCATGGCCATGTTTGATGCACTGCCCCCCTTCTGCCTCTTAGCGCCCCTCTTCTGGCCCCCTTGAGGATGCTAAGAGGCAGCAGGGGGGCATTCGAGGCACCAGTCCTGGAGGTTCACCCAATGACTGTGGCACTGCTCTGGAGCTGGGGCCTCCAATGCGGAAGCGGTGGCATGTTATGTGCCACCATGGCAGCATTCAATGCACCATCCCCCTGCCACCTCTTAGTGTCCCCAAGGGGGCTGGCAGAGGGGCACTAACAGGCAGCAGGGGGGTGTTCGATGTGCCAGCCGGCCGTGCAGGTTTACCCATTGAGGCGCCGGCTCCGGAGTGGTGCTACAGTCAATGGGTGAACCTGCAGGGCCGGTGTCTCAAATGCCCCCCTGCCACCTCTTAGCATTCCCAAGGAGGCCAGCAGAAGGGCACTAAGAGGTGGCAGGGGAGTGGCATGTTGAACGCATCTGTGGCGGCATGTTACATGCCACCGCTTCCGCATTGGAGGCGCCGGCTCTGGAGCAGTGCTAGTTAATGGGTGAAACTGCAAGGCCAGCCGGCACCTCAAATGCCCCCTGCCACCTCTTAGCCCCCTTCTTCTGGCCCCTTTGGGGACACTAAGAGGTGGCAGGGGAGCGTTCAAGGCGCCGGCTCTTCAGGTTCACCATTAACTGTAGTAATGCTCCAGAACTGGTGCCTCGAATGCGGTAGCACATTGGGAAAAGCTGCTGCCACCGCTTTCCCAAAGTGCCGCTGCTGTCACATTCTGACTGTCTGTCTGTCCGTCCATCCATCTGTCCATCCATCCATCCATCAAAAAGGTCTGCCTTCCTGCCTGCCTGCCTTCCTGCCTACCTACCTGCCTGCCTGCCTGCCTGACTGACTGACTGCCAGTCTGTCTGTCCGTCTTTCTCTCTATCCATCCATCCATCCATCCATGTTTGAAGCGCCGGCTCTGCAGGCACATCGGGAAAATAGAGCAAAGCCATTCTGAGGGGGAGGGAGGGAAGGAGGGAGGGAGGGAAAGAGGGAGAGAGAGAGAGAGAAAGAGAGAGACCTGATGCATCAGACTGAATGAGGCCTAGTTTAGACTGAGCCTCTTTTCCACATTGAAACATCTTTGCCAGCACATTGAAACCTCTTTGGCTTCTATTAAAGGTTTTGTGCACGAAACATGGTCAAGACTATCAGGAAGCTCTCACATTTTGTTGAGGCTTTAAACAGGATCCATTGGACCAGATCTCCACCCTAAAAATTACTTTTCCCCAATGTATTACAGTGCCAATTCTGAAGAAGGCAAAAACAAAATGTACTGATAAATTACAAGGAGAACACACACACTCCCTTCGAACCCTGCTGGAGCAGGTGATTGGATTAGAATAAAAATCTCATTATCTTTCTCCTCCCTCCCTCCCTTCTTCTTTATTTCTTTTTCTTTCTGTCTCTTCCTTCCATCCCCCCTATTTCTTTGTCCCTTTTTCTTTNTAAATCCTGGAGACCACTAATATGAATTTTGACTGACGGTGGCTTTCTGGCGTTGGTGGGAGAGAGAGAGAGAGAGATTTGATCCAACCTCTCTCTCCCTCTCTCTCACACACACAGGCAGGGCTGGGATTTATATCCCTGATCTAAAGCTGTCAACACTCCAAAAACTGGTCAAGTAGCTCTGGGGAAGCCAGTCATAAATTAGAACACTTGCTAAACAACCGGTCATAAAGTGAGGACCATTTGTATTTGGTTTGCCAGTCACCTGGCCACACCCACCCAGTCACATGACCAGCAAGCCACGCCCACTCAGTCATGCGACCAGCAAACCACACCCTCAAATTAGGCCACACTCACAGAAATTTGAATCCCACCCCTGGGTGGGGGGCACCGAGGATGAGTTTGTAGCACCAAGGGGGCAGTGGACCAAACAAGTTTGGGAACCACTGCTCTATAGCATCGTTTTGAGGGTAGGAATAGAAACAGTTTATGTCCAGGATGTGAGTAGTCTGTAAACATTTTCACAGACTCTTTTTGACTCGTGCACTATACAGGTCCTCAATGGAAGGCAGGTTGGTAGTAATTGTTTTGTTATGTATATATGTATATTTTGTATACACATTTACATAAAATGTATGTATATTTGTAAAATGTGAGGCTTTGTTTACTCTTTGAATTTTCTTAAATACCTTGGAATAAAATTTTAAATTGCAAACAAATCCCTTTTTCAAAAGTACATTATTTATTCTAGAAAGGACCAACATCCCTAAAAAAAATTAGTACACTCACACTCCATTCTCCTGGCAAGGAAAAATATGTTAAAATATGTGGGATGGAGTCTGCCATCACAGGCAGAGATAAGATGGCAACTGAAAGGCCTAGGAGTCAAGATGAACAGAAATGATGCTTCCCTGAAGCTGTCTGCCATTTTGTGTATCAAAGAAAGAAAAAGACAGCATGTATCATTTAACCAATGCTCCTCTATGAGTTCCAGAGATTTTCATTTTATTCAAATCCTATTTCATAAATAGACAAAAACTAGTTTAAAAATGGAAAAACCTTTCTTCTTATTAAGCTGCATATTTAGAAATGCTAGAAACTCATATATATGAAGTAAAATCACACTGCCTTCAATGAACTCATTTATTATAAGGATATTTTATTTTATTATCCCCCTCAATCAAAAATGCTGTTATAAAAGTATAAACTGATTGTAGAATTAATATTGACATTCCCATGTTATTTTTTTAAATGACCAAGAAAATGGAAGGATAAGTTATTCAAACGTAGAACTGTTATGCGTGTCTCCATGACAAGAAAATGTGCTATTGATTTACAATTTTACATTAGGTTGGAAAAGCACAAGAAAGTAAATTGAGAGAAAGCTCATTAGAAATTGAATTGATTGGGAAAAAGCAGAGGACGTTATTATTACAGCAAAGAGCATTTGTGTATCCTCTATATTTAAATACCACTGTTCTTTCAAGTCAATAGATGGCATGTCTGTCTTGGGGAAGAGAATATTCCTTAACTGATACCACTGTTCTGCAAGTTTCCTCCAGCCTTCTTCAGTGGAGGGACAATGGAGGATCTCCTCCACGTATTCTTCGATGATGGCCTGCACCACTTCTCTGACCACAATGCTGATGGTGTTGTGTGTTGTGTGGCACCTTCCAGGCGTACCTGCATGTTTCTGTATGTGGTCCCTGAGGCCAGGTGGCTAGAGTCAGTGCCACCTTCAGCCCAGGTCCAGGCTGGGAGGGAAGTTGGTACTCTGGCTTGGTCAACCTGGGTCTCAGATCTCCATAATTCTTCATCCACATGGCTGGCGGCACTCTCATGAAGTTCTGGATGCACGAGTGTCTTCGTTTCCTCAGCTCCACCATCAGCTTGTCATAGAGTCCAAACTCCGCTCTTCTCCCGATCCATCGTCGGACCCAGACACTTCTTGGCTGCCTGCCTTTTCTTCCCATAGAAAATGTGAAAAGTCTGAAGAGGGCTTGGTTCTGGTGTTGAATGATGGTGGCTCCCAAAAGGAGCATGCGATGATCCATGGTGAGAAGACATGGATGCTGTGGAAGAGCAAGAGCACGCTGAGAGGTCTGCACACCAGGGCTGCTGGACTGAAAGTGAGATCCAGGTGATTTCCTCTCCCTTTTTATGAAATGTCAGTTTTCCACTAGGTGTCCTTCCACATACTCCAGGCATCCTCCAGACATCCTAAATATCCGAGATACGTCCCCTATACGAACGTTTTTTCATTTTAATGCTTTGTATCCGAGCTGCATCCGCTTTATCCTTTCTACGTCCGTGCTACTATGATGCGTGTCTGTTCTATGTCGTTTCGCCTTCCTCCCTGTGTCGTTTTCACTGGAGCGAGATTTGAGTTGCGCGGATGCGCAGTGAATGCCTAGCGGATATAGCGGACGCATACGGATGATGACGGACGTATAACGGATGTTCCCCGTATGCGTAGCGGATGTAGAACGGATGCGTTGGATACTTCATCCGCTCAAAAGTTTTGTGCAGCTCAAAACTTTTTGAGGGCGGATCTCAGTAGACGGATGCTGGATGGATAGAGAGTATGAAAAACGTATGCAGTGAGTACACAACGGATGCATCGCATTTTCCAACAGATGGCCAGCTTTTTTTAACGTTTTACATCCTCTTTGCATCTGTTGGTGCAGTGTGACAGGGGCTTAAAAATGTCCAGTACTGAAATAAAAACATACTTGGCTGAATCTTGTAGACAAACACTTATTATTGGCAGGATTAATCAAGTATTTAAAAAAGATAACAAGAGATTGTATCACAGTACAAATCTTTGCAAAAGACATATTTTATTTTGAAATACTGTTTCAGCTTCATTTAGCTCCAGCTATTACTCATTAAGGTAAAAGTAAAGATTTCCCCACACATGTGTGCTAGTCATTTCTAGATTTAGGGGTGGTGCTCATCTCTGTTTCTAAGCTGAAGAACCAGTGCTATCCAAAGACATCTCTGTGAACATATGGCCTGCATGACTAAACACAGAAGGCTCATGGAACACTTTTACCTTCCCACCAAAATGGCCCCTATATTTGTACTTGCTTTTTTATGTGCTTTTGAACTGCTAGGTTGGCAGAAGCTGGGACAAGCAGTGGAAGCTCACTCTGTCATGCGGCACTTGGGATTTGAACCACTGATCTGCTGACCTCTGATCAACAAGCTCAGCGTCTTAACCACTGAGCCACCGCATCCCTGGTATTACTCATTATTGAGATGTTATTTTAGATTTAGGCAGTATATATATAGTTAGAGAGACACAGCTTTTGAAAAAAATATACATCACTGACCCAGTTACCATATGCGTTAGAATAATAAAATTATAGAGTTGGACAGTACTTCTGCTCACAGCAGAATCCATTAGAGGATTTTAGATTAGAGCAGGGATTTTCAACCTTTTTCAGTTAAACATAAAAATAGATCGACAGATGATGCCGTTAATTTATCTCTGCACTACATCCCACAACACCTTGAATTTCCAAATACCTTTGTAAGGGTCCTCCTTGTAGACTTCAGTTCAGCATTCAATACCATCATTCCAGACATGCTTCTAACTAAACTAAACTAGAGGTATCTGAACACTTGTAAGTGGATCATAGACTTCATAACAGACAGGAAGCAACAGGTGAAACTAGGCAGAATCACATCTGATACCTGTACAATTAGCACAGCCCCCCCACAATTGTGTGCTTTCTCCACTTCTCCCTATAGACCAATGACTGCATCTCAAACGATCCATCTGTTAAAATACTGAAGTTTTCAGATGATACAACAGTGATTAGTCTCATTCGAGACAACCACAAATCCACATACAGATGGGAGGCTGTAACTTGCCTCATGGTGTAACCGGAACAATCTGGAACTAAATACACTTAGAACCATAGAAATGGTGGTAGACTTTAGGATAAACCCTCCCACTTCTTACAATGCTAGACAACATAGTATCAACAGTAGAGACCTTCAAATTTCTAGGTTTTATCATATCACAAGAACTAAAATGGACACCTAAAAACAAAAACATCATTAAAAAAGCACAACAAAGAATGTTATTTCTGTGCCAACTCAGAAAGCTCAAGCTGCCCAAGGAGCTGCTGATTCAGTTTTACAGAGGAATTATTGAGTCTGTCATCTGCACCTCTATAACTGTCTGGTTTGGTTCTGCAACCCAATAAGACAGACACAGACTTCACAGTCATTAGGACACCAGAACAACTAGACACAAGAACAGGTTTTCCCGGAACGCCATCACTCTACTAAACAAATAATTCCCTCAACACTGCCCAACCATTTACAAAGTCTGCACTACTACTATTATTATTTTTCTCATCACTCCTTATCATCCATCCCCTCCCACACATGACTGTATGACTGTAACTGTGTCACTTGTATCCTGACAATTTATATTGACTGTTTTCTAGTATGATTTGATTGCTTATTGTACCCTATGGCTATTATTAAGTGTTGTACCTTATGATTATTGACTCTTGACAAATGTATCTTTTCTTTTATATACACTGAGAGCATTTGCACAAGACAAATTCTTTGTGTGTCCAATCCTACTTGGCCAATAAAGAATTCCATATAAATCTTGAAACTCCTGATCAAGATAAAAGGCTCTAATGATAAAAAAAAACTGATTGCATTTGAATGGGGTTTCTTTTTTTTTTTTGCTGTTAGTGTCTCACACAACACCATCAAGTTCTCACGTACTCCTCAATCCACAATTTACTGCAATTTACCACACTGTGTAACTTTATACAAGTTGTCTTCCTTTACTGATCACTTTGAAGGCTGGCAACTTAGTTGTTAAGCAAACAGATCATCTAGTGAAACTGTAGTGTAACTGTGCTTATCATCTTCTTTCAGCTTCCTTTCTTTACAGATCTGCAAGGATCATAAATGCTAAGTTTCTATTTAAATTACTTTTTCAAGACTCATAACTGCGAACAGTCACTAAAAAAGTCAGTTGCTAAACAAAGACTGCTTGATGTCATTAATTCTGGGTAATTCCAGCAATTGATCAGAAGAATTAGGAGATGCTTTGCAAATGCCTTTGATTCAATATTAGGATATTGTTATGTATTAAAGCAGAATAGAGTAAATCTGTTGTTTCTTAGATTTAGAAACAATACTGTAGTTTGGCTGAAGCAATCCAAAATTACTTTTGTCTTTTTTGCATCAATATCCTACGACTTGTTAGGATTCAATTTAATGATAACTCCACAATCTGTATCACAAGGTTTCTGGCAAAGCTGAGTATCTGACTTTGTAATTTTGCATTTGTATGGGTTTTTGTATGGGCTGTAGTCATGCAGTGGTTAGAATGCAGAATTGCAGGATAACTCTGCCCACAGCCAGGAGTTCAGTCCTGACCATTTCAAAGTTGACTCTGCCTTCCTTCCAAGGTTGGTTAAAATGAGGAGCCAGATTGTTGGGGGCAACATGCTCACTCTGTAAAATAGTTACAGAGTGCTATAAAACGCTATGAAGTGATATATAAGTTTAAGTGCTATTGCTATTTGATTTCCTCTGCCCAAAAAAATCTTAGCTCATGCCATGAAAATGTGGAAAAATTAAAAGAGGGTTTTGCAAGAAGAAAAGCTGAATTCCTACACATATTTCATGTTAAAGACCCTGTCACACTGGCCGACGGATGCAAAATGTTTGTCAAAAGGACACAGCGAATGAGCAAAATGTTCCATCCGTTGTTATCTGCTCTCAAAAGTGCCCCGAATTTGCATAACCAGAGCGGACAACAGGAAAGATGGACGGGGGGAGGATGTAGGGCGATGAAAAGGCATCGCTCCACAGAAGCCTAACGGATGGAAGCAGATGAGTGGATGGCACATCCGCAGGTTTCCGGGGAGTCACAGCAAAGCAGACACAGAACGAAAGAGCGGGTGACGAGCGGGTGCAAGCGGATAGCAGATGCAAGCGAAGCCTAGCAGAGCTAGGGATCCTAGCGCGATGCCTAGCGTCACTCGCATGCGGGGAGGATGCATTGCGTCAGCCCCGTGGGATATAAAGGGAAGAGCTCCCAAAGCAGTCACCATTCAGAGGAAAGACCTGCTTCCAGACACAGCTTGCCAGTCAGACAGCCAGCCACCAGCAGCAAGCCAAAAACCCTGGGAAGAAACGGAAGCCTCTGCCATCTGCTGCCAGCCCTGGCAAGAGGGACAGGGCCACCCTCCCACCCCCTGGCCCTGACTCTGCTTCTGCTGAGCTTCTGCTGCTTTGGGCTCGCTCTTCTGGTGCGGGGTCTGCTCTGATGCTGCTTCTGGAGGTGGTGCTTCTCTGATGCTGATGCTTGCTTACTCTGCTGTATGCTGTTGCTGTGTGCTTACTCTGCTGATGCTGTTTGGTGTGAGTGCTTCTGCTGGTGCTTACTCTGCTGCACTGCTCCTGGTGCTTCTGCTGCTGGTCCTGCTGGTCCTCTGTCCTCTGTCGTCCTGCTTTTGGCTACGTTGTTGCTGCTGCTGCTGCTGCTGGTGGTGTGGAAGCAGCCCCTACAACCTCGAAGCTCCTTCTGATTAGCCCATATGCCTGCCAAAGGGAGGAAGAAGGCAGACCATGAATGGAGAGGGGAGCAAAACAAATTGAAGAGAACATGAGGAGGAGTTGGAGATGCTGAGGGAGAATGAATATCTTTGGCATAAGGAGACAGGCTGCTATCGAGACACAAGAGAGCAGGCTGCTTGGAGAGAGAAGGCGGAGAGCTGGGCTACACTTTCGATGTGCTCCTCGGCTGTGGAAGCACATTACACCTGGGTACGGGAAGCTGCACCTCAAGAAATCTGGCAGGGCTGAGTCAAGCTGATGGACCAGGACTACGTGAAGGCCAAGTGCAGCTTCTTGGAGGGTGAGATTCCGACACGAGAGCGCCCCTCTCACAACCCTCTCTCTCAGGCAGCCTGCTGAGAGCAGTCCTCTTCTTGCAAAGAATCAGCTCCTGTGTGCAGGCAGGTATCTGTGGAGCGTGCACTATGGAGACGCCCCCCGACAGCTGTACTACCCGTGGCAAGATGTGGACGACCCCTGACCATAGTGGGACAAGGAGAGGGCACTTCACCACCAGCCCAACCCGCATCACCCCCAGCTGCCACCTCCACAGAAAGGCAGAAAGAGGAGACAGGCAAGGGAACCACACTTCCTGCTGGAAGATAAAGACACCATCGAGGAGCAGCGTTAGATCTCCTCTCTCAGCTGTACACACCGACGCCCCATCCTCCAACTGCAAGCCCTTCCTCACCTACGTCAACGAGACCCAGTGAACATTCAAAAAACACAGTACCAGGTTGTGAAGACAGGATTCACTAATCTTCTTCACAACCCTCCAGACCCAGCTGAACCTGCTTCCCACCAGTCTCAGCTGCTCCTCCACCCAGGTTGAGTCACTGCCCTTCCAAGGCATCCACAGGCCTCCTCCTACCAAGGCTAGGCTACCAGAGGTCCAGCAGCACAGCACCTTCCCATCCAGGCACAGGTTCCTTGGATCCACAGGTCACCGATGCCATTGATCCCAGGTCCTGGATGAAGGGCTCTCAACATCACGGGCTGAGCCACCTGCATGAGAGCTTCCTAACACACCATCCCTGTTTCCTCGCGGGGCCAGGCACACAGTGGCGCTTCAGACCAGCACTCAGCAGCACCACCTCCACAGCACCTGGACCACTCACCCCTGAGACTGGAACGCTCTCAAGTGACCAAAAGAGTGCCAGAGACTGGGTGGCCACGCATGTTGATTTTTTATTTTGCTTGGACACTTGATGGGTCGATTTTTCTTTTAACTGTTATTAATAAAGATATCTTTTGCTTCACACACTTGCTTCATTTTTTTTGCCAATAAAGTCTTTGGTGGAAACTTTTAGAATGGTTCTTAACCTTTCATGGCTTGTGGGATGGTAAGAGATAGCAAGTGGATGGGCAGGAATACCTGTGGGATGGCAGGGATACCTTTGGGATGGTAAAGCTGTGGGATAGATAAACCCAGTGCAAGCATAGTGGGACTCTATCGTCAACCCTCCGGTGTGCTTATACCTATGCTCCTTAATTATCAATAATAATGTAATCAATCATCCACACATGTCACATAAACACAACTCTTTATTAAATGCCCTGTTCATTGTAGTCCATCCAACATACATGCACAATCTCATCCATGTGAAGTGAAACAGGCTAAGAAGCATCCATTAACCTATATCTGTCTGCTACTCCATGCTCCAGCTGTGGGAGTTGCACCGAGTGTCTCAGGAGTTGCCTGCTGCTTCTCCTTCAAGTAAGCTTTGTTGGGTCTTCACATCCTTCGTGTCTATCAGTCTGCCCTTCCGTCCATTCCAGCCCAGGCTCCCATGTCCCATTGTTGTTGGAGTCCACGAGCCTGTTCTGCAAACAATGGTACGGACGTCGCATGAGTATGTGCAGGAGCAGGCAACGCTTCCACGTGTTCTCACAGTTCTTGGGCAATGCTGCATGTGTGTAGAATTACCCTGGAACCTGTATGTCGCCAGGATGCCAAAAGGCATTCTTCCACCACCCGCCCTCCCTCAGACAGCCTGATAGTGAAAGATCCTCTCTTTATGGTGAGCATTCTGAAGTAGTAGAGCTTTCATGAGGTAGGTTCTGAGGACAGAAGGCATCATCCCCCCACGATTGAGTAGGGCAACATCTGTATCGTTGGCAGGGTATGGATCTGGGAAACCCTTGATGAGGTTGTGTTCCCACTCGCTTGAGTCACGGCATGTGATACCTGCATCTGAAGCTGACCCATTGCCTGAAGCACTCATGTACATGAACTTTAGTCAGCCATCACATGGGAGGAGAGTGATGCTGGACAGAAGCCCTTGAGGTTGAAATAAGTGGACCCCAATTGCTGGCGCGATTTGCAGGCCACGTGCTCTGCATCTATGGCTCAACGTGTGGGGAATTCCACTTCTGATACCACTGCTCGTCAACTTTATTCCATCCTTCTTCAGTGAGGGCAACTGGAGACTCTCCAGTATTCTTCGATGATGGCCTGCACCACTCTCTGACCACAATGCTGATGGTTGTGTGTCGCACCCTCAGCCGTAACTGCATTGCCTCCTGTCGGTTCCCTGAGGCCAGGTGTGCAGATCAGTGCCAACCTTTGAACCAGTCCATGCGGCGAAGTCTTTTCCTTGTCAACTGGGTCAGCCGCTCCACAACTTCGTCAACATGGCTGGAGGCATCCTCATGAAGTTTCGGAATCCGAGTGTCTTCGTTCTTCAGGCTCTACCATCAGCTTGTTGTACAGTCTGTACTCTGCTCTTCCCTGATCCATCTTCAGAACCCACAGATTCTGTTGGTCGCTCCTTTTCTTCCATAGAACAGTTGAAAGAGCCTGTAGATGCTTCGCACTGTTGCCAGAACGATGGTGGATCCAAAAGAACTGTGTTATGATCCATGGTGGAATCATCAATGGATGCTGTGACGAGCAAGATCCAGATGAAGGCTACAGAGGTCTGCACAGCAGGGCTGCTGGACTGAAAGTGAGATCCAGGTGATTCCCCCCCTTTTATAGCAATATAGGTTTTCCACTAGTGCCTTGCAAACTCTAGGCATCTGCAACATCCTAAATATCCTGAGATAGGTTCCCTCTGCGAACGTTTTTTCCATTTCCATGCTTTGTTGTGAGGCGCATCTCGCTTTCATCCTTTCTCCGTCCATGCTACTTACACTGCGCGTCTGATTCGCGTCTGTTCGCTTCCTCCCTGTGTCCATTTTCCGCGGAGTTACGGATTTGAGTTCGCGATGTTGCGCGGATGCCTAGAGATATACGGAAGCTAATGGATGACACGGATGAAAACGATTTTCCCTGTATGTGTTGCGGATGCAGAATGGACACATTGATACATTTTCCACTTCAAAAATGTTTGAGCAGCTAAACAAAACTTTTGAGCCAGATGGAACCTCAGTCGACGGATGCTGATGGATGAAAAACGGAGCGGAGCTATAGAACGGGATGAATCGTGTTAACCAACAGATGGCAAGTGTTTCTCTCCGTTTTACATCCTCTTTCCATCCGTTGGTGCAGTGGGCTTAAGGCAATGCTTCGGAAATATTGAAACCTCTGAAGAATCAAAATTAAAACAGTATCAGCAGATGTAAATCTGACTTACCATGTATGACTGGTATGAAATGGATTTATATTTATATAAATATAATCTGCTTTTTTCATACTCAAAATGGCTAACACTCTAATTTGAAAGCGTGGCATAACTGCAAAGCATTAATGATAAGGAATCTATCAGTAGAAGTTAACCTATTGGAGACCTCTGCTCTAAAATAAAAATATGGCAAGGATGTCCTTCTCTCTGTATTAGATCATAAATCTAATATGAAAAAAAATCAGCTCCTCTCTTGTATTCATGAAAAGGATTCTGTCCAGAGGTGGTATTCAGCAGGTTCTGACCAGTTCTGGAGAGCCGGTAGCAAAAATTTTGAGTAGTTTGGAGAACAGGCAAATACCACCTCTGACTGGCCCACCCCCATCTATTCTTTTCCTCCTGAGTCCCAGGTGATTGGCTGGGTCTTCTTTTGTTGCTCTGCACAAGAGAATGGAGCTGGAAAGCAGGTTAGTGGGATGGGGTGGTGACAGATTTCAAAGACCAGTCATTGTGCAGGGTGCCAAGATGTCTGACCACATACGTGGCATTTATTACTTTTATACCATTTTTATAAGCAAGGAAGAGTAGCATAGATACAGTATTTGGATTGGAGAATAGATCCCACATGGGTGAAAGCTTCCAACCACATTGGTACAACCTCCCAACCAATCTTTAAGACTAGTGATGATGTTAGTAAATGAGATCATCTATAAGTCCAGGACTTTCCACCTTCACCAAGACACACCTTCACCAAGATAAAAAATGAGATTATGCAAGTAGCAAAAGAGGCCCATATAGGCTTCAGACATTGCAGTTTACTGCTATCATCCAGAGCCATCTATAGGATCTCAGTAGCTACTACAGGGTAGGGAATAGGATTTTGCAGTATCCTTCCCCTGGACTAGGGTGGGAATGGAAATTTTACAGTATTCTTTCCCTGCCATGCCCACCAAGCCACGCCCACCAAACCACACCACACCCACCAAGCCACACCACACCCACCAAGCCACGCAGTAGTAAATTTTCTTTGAATCCCACCACTGATTCCATCATGGTATTTGTCTCCATAAAAAAAAGGATATTTAGCCGAATTTAATTTTGTGAGTGGAGAGAGATGTGAGAAGAATTCTTCATACAGAGTCTTTGAGATTGGTCAATGTCATATCTTGATTCTCCTATATCCTGAGGAAGTCTTTTAAACAGATACTCATTGAACTTCTGAGATCTCTCAGAGGCACTAGAGCATGACTTCTGATGTCTGCAGGCAGGTAACTAATAGAAAGAGCACAAGAAGTAATTAATGAAAGCCACTAAGTTGTAAACTCCACAAGTGAAAGTAGTCAGTGACAAAGAGGTGATGCATGATCAGAGTGAGTTTGGCAGCACCACCAGCTCTGGAGATGCTCATTCTATTGATACAGATTTAAATCTGGCCATGCTGAAATAATATTCAAATGAACAGCATCTGCTTCTTGGTGTTATTATTATTTCTCTCCAGCATTTCATCCCATGAGTCTCATTCCCTGTTTTGCCAGCTTTTTCTACATTTCTTTTTTTTTTCATATCTGCTCCCTAGTCTAGAACAATTCAACAAAGCTGGGGAAGAGGTGGTGATGTGACTACAGGCTTCAAACCCAACCATTAACCAGTTCATCAGCCCTCCGCTATTGCAAAAGGAACGTCCCTCTCTGTAATTTTTCCAATATTTTGGAAATAATTTCCTAATATTTCTGCAGGCTTGAATTTATACTCATGCAAAGAAATCATATTTAAAAAATGATGCAAACTTTCCTTCAATTTGTGTTTTCAGAAAGTGTGGCTCTTGACACACCATCTTAAAGATAGATTATGTGCTAAATAAAATTTAACACAGGGTTCAAGAGGACTATAATATTTATACACAGTTACTTTGAAATCCCGCAATTAATTACATGCTATTTAAGCATATATGTGAAAATATTTAATAGTCTTTGGAAAATACCAAATTAAAAGAAAATTAGTGGGGGTTTTTTTTTGTTTGTTTATCTAGCTCTTGAAGTGTAAAATTTCCATTCAATCCATTCTTACAAATTTACATTTGTAAATTTCTTAATAAATAGGATGGAGAGAACTTAGATAGTAAAATTTAGAAGGCAGATGATTCAGAAAGTAAAACAGTTAAGTTCTTCCATTCTGGTGCTTAATTCTTGTGTATTGGGCTAAATTAGAGCTGATGTCCCCCTTCCCCATATTGTTAGCTTCTCAATGGATATACATATAGCACTTTTTTCGCACTAAGCATAGCACTCTGTCTTCTTTCTTTCACTGTGCTCCAAGTGCTCCAGTCCTCCCATGGAATAATAGGGATCTTCAAACATTTGTAACATGGACAACCTCCTGTGGACATTTTTTCAAAATGGCTGCAGGTCAGAGGTTTTCCCATAACCATATGATCACCCTAAGGAGCATAGGCAGTTAAAAATAATTACTGTGCTAGAATACCATCTGCTACTTCCTATAGTTCCACTTGCCATAGGGTGTGATTTTTCCTCATGTTGATCTTTTTTCCTGGCCAGTGGTCACATTTTTAAAGGAAGCATTAGGTTACAGATAGCTACTCTTTTTATTTTTCAGTAAGCTATTTGAGGGACCTATTTGAGCACCTATATAAGCTCAAACACAGTATATAAGCACTCTTGGAAATAATATTGCTATTGAAAGCTGGCATGGCACTTTGTGGGATTTATGTTAATATCCTATTTTGTGAGTATGATGTACTGTATAACTATAGGTATTATAGATACTGTAAGCCCTATTTCAGAAATCTGGAAACTCAGTCAACAAACACATTTACTCACAGGTTTGGTGAAAAGTAGCTTATTGTAGATTGTTTTCTTCCAGTGGGCAAACAACAGCAATCCCGAGCAAAGCCAGCACCGAGAGTGAACAACTCTCAGCACCTTTTATGCTCCATCCCCTTCCCATTCCCAAACTAACATCCACCTAACTAATTAACCGCATGCCCCACTGCCCTGCAATCCTAATTGCGACTATATCCGATGCCCAGAACATACCTCATCCCGAAGTGCTGACTCATAAGCCAAAGAAAAGGAAACCACAATAAGATGAGTCCCCCCGCATCCCTGGAACGCAATATAATCCTTACACCCTGCAATTAAAGATAGTTCGGCAGGAACTTGCAATGGATCCACATCATTATGCACTGTAACTGGAACAGCCAATAGTCCCATGTTGTTTCAGTGAGGGGAACAGTTAGTCGGGTAGGAGGCGCAGATTTGGAGACTCATTTCCCACTCCCTATTAGGTGGCTGGCAATGTGTTGGGCATGATCAGTGAAGTCCGACAGGTGGCCCCCTCTACCATGGCTCCATCTGTAAAGGGAATATGGTGAGGATGATGTAATGCCCCTTGTTCATACCTCCCGCCTGCCTTCTTAGGATATTTTTTATGGAATTGTTGATGTAGACGAGTAGTAGACACATCTTTATATGATATCCACAAAGCATCTGCTAATGGATAGCTCTCCCATCTCACTAAATATTGTAGGATTCCTCACTGACATCGGAAATCAAGTATTTCCTTAATCTCATAATGATCATCATGGATTGGGCCAGGGGTCCTTACTCTGGGCTCTTATCAAGTCATATCAGCTTATTTAAGAAGACTGATACGAAATATAGGGTGAATCCTTGTAAAATATGAAGGTAGTCGAAGCCCAACTGTGACCGGATTTATAATTCGTATCACTAAGAATGGTCCAATATATTTTGGACCTAATTTTTTATTAGCAAGACCCAACTGTATGCATTTCATTGAGAGATATACCCAGCCCCCCATGTTATATTGGACTTGTATGGATCGTTTTTTATCCACCTGACACTTGTTCTCTGCTTGTGCTTGTTTTAAGGCAACTTTTACTGTTTCCCATTGTTTCTGTATCTTATCCGCCCAGGTTGAAACAGTACTTGGTTCCTGAGTTGCATGAGGCCATTCTGATATTGGTACAAACTCCTTACAACTAACTATTTGAAATGGAGAAAGTCCCATATGACTATGGATTGTATTATTGTATGCTATTTGAACATATGGAGTAGGTCCACCCAGTTACTCTATTGGTAATTTACATAACACTGTACATATTGGTTTATAGTGGCATTAGCTTGTTCCGCAGCTCCATTGGTACACAGGTGATAAACCATACTTGACCTAATCATGTGTGTTAGGAATGTAAATCACCTAACAGTTAGTTGGGCTGGAAAATATATAAACCAGGATAGACATTTTAATACTGTCTCTTTAAGGGAATGCTAAAATGGTAATTGGGTGCTGGATGCCCAGTTATATGTCAAATTGCCATAAGATGGAGCCAGAAACCTGGGTTGTTCTGTTCTGTTGTTGCTGAGAGTTTGTTCCTGCACTTCCCTATTGATTGTTACTGATCATCGTTATTCTTGGATTTGATGTAACTTTGCTGAACTGTTTATGATACTGGACTTTGTCATTGGATTATCCCTGGACTGAAAACTGACTGCTTTAACCATGAATGACTTGGACTATTTTGTTGAACTTTACTTAACCATTTTACTGAAAGTAAAAACCTACATTTTACTATACAGTGTGGCTGTTTGTGTGTGTGTGTGTTATTCTTCACTAGTCTCACTACGTCTCCCTGTGTGCACTCATTCTCCTAATGGGGAATTACCTCAACACTGGTTATGGACCCAGGACATACCAGGCTCAGATAACTGAGAGTTAGTGTGAATGCATAGTACTGTATACAGAAAGCTGTTTACTGTTTAATTGTGGGTTACTATCCTGGTAAAGATGGCACAAGACCATTCAACAAGTCTATCACTGATAACCTGGCTGGATGGAACAAACTATGTTTCCTGATTTATGAAGTGCAGTCTACTTCTGCCTAGGGAAGGGTTATGGGCTGCAGTTCAGAATCCACCGGATGTGAATGCTTGGGATCCAGAAAATGAGGATGATGCCAAGAAGCTTGCTGACTTTAAACAGAACAACGAACGAGCTCTTTGNCACTGAGTGACCAGCAGCGAGTCCATATTCATGGAGAAGAGTCTGCTGCTAGGTGTTGGGAGAATTTGAAGAGGATTTATGTTCGTGACAGTGTAGGTGCACACATACATCTTACACATAAACTGTTTAGAGCACGTCTTCTGAAAGAAGGAGATATGTTAGCTCATTTGAACTTCATGAAAAGAACTTTTTAAGAGCTACATGAAAAGAAACTGATATTTTCAGAGGGGCATCAAGTTTACATCATTCTTTTCCCATTAGATGAAAATTATGGTGATTATGTATCTTCACTGGAAGCCCTACCCAGAGATAAAGTGACATTGACTGACATAACTGGAAGGTTGTTATAAGAGGCAAGAAGACAGCTGGATAGGGACCAACTGAGGAAGAAACAACCACAAGAAGATTTGTTTTCAACTGCCTATACTGTTCGGAAATGTTTTCTTGTGGGGCTAAGGGACATATAGCTAGATTCTGTAAGAAAGGAAAAAGACAGAATACTGGCAATCACCAAAAGGCTAAGAAGAATGTTAGTTTAGCTATGTCTAACAATTCAACTGTAAACCATGATTTGTGGGTTATTGACAGTGGAACATTGCAGTGCATTACTAAAGAGAGAGAGAGGTTTGTAAAGATGTCCATGAGTTTAAAATACTGTTTAAAATACAATGCCCACCGAACCTGCTTCAGGGATAATCGGCGTGGGCTTTGCAATGCTTCCAAATTCTTTTGATTGGTCCACACCTCAAATGGATGTGGACCTCCCTCCAGAAAATGTCTCCAGGTGAGCAAGGCACAATGAACTGCAAATGCCTCCTTCTCCCAAATTGCCCAGTTGCGTTCAGTCGAACTAAATTTTCTGGAAGTACAAATGGCAGATTTGGATCAGGGTGTTTCAACACCAGCTCTTGAGCAAACAAATGCTTTAAATTTTCAAAAGCCTCCTGACATGTTGTAGTCCATGGTAATCCAATTCTTCTTTTTGATTTTTCAATATCAATAGAGTTAGTATGCAATAGTTCAATTAAGGGTAAAGCTATGTCAGCAAAGCGGGGTATAAATTGACGATATAAATTTGCAAACCCCAAAAAACTTTGTAATTGTTTCTTTGTGTTTGGGGCTTTCCACTCCAACACAACTTTAACTTTTGTGGGGTCTATTTCAATACCCTATGCAGATATGCAATATCCTAAATAGTCACTCTGTAGTACGCTTCTCTTAGATTGAATTTTGTAAATATTCATCTTTTTGCCAAGGGAGATAGTAAGTCCTTAATCAGTGGTAATGGGTACAATGGTTCCAGACAGATCATGTTTAGGCCTCTATCGTTGACACATAAACAAAGTCCTCCATTAATCTTCTCATGAAAGAACACTGGTGGTGCCATATGAAACCTTCCAGGGGTGAAAAACTCCCTCTTTAAGCCCCTGTCACACTGCACCAATGGATGCAAAGAGGATGTAAAACGGACAAAAAAGCTTGCCATCCATTGGTTAACGCGATCTTTACTCACTGCCTCCGTTTTCTTCCTCTCTATCCATCCAGCATCCGTTTATTGACGTTTCATCCGCTCAGAAAGTTTTGAGCTGCTCAAAACTTTTACGTGGAAAATGTATCCAATTCGTCCGGTTCTACCATCCGCTACGCATCCATTCGCATCCGTTATGCATCGCTATATCCGCTAGGCATCCGTTCCTCTAACCGCACAACTCGCATTCGCTCGGACGCAGGGAGGAAGCCGAACGGGACGCAGAACGAGTGCAGAACGGATGCAGAACGGATGCAGAATGGATGCCTAGCAGAAACAAAGCGTTTAAAACGGAAAAAACATTCGCAGAGGGACCTATCTCGGATATTAAGGATGTCCACAGGATGCCTAGAGGATGCCTAGAGGATACCTAGAGGATGCAAAGGGACACCCATACTGCCTATAAAAAGGGGGAGCAACACATCTGGATCTCACTTTCAGAACAGAAGCCCTGGTGCGGACCTCTGCAGCCTTCATCTGCCTCTTCCTCTTCCACAGCATCCAGTCATGTCCACCTGGATTGTAACACAGTCCTTTGGCAGCCACCATCCTTCTGCAACAGTGCGAAGCCATCTACAGGCTCTGTGAACTCTACTTCGGGAAGAAAAAGGGGCAGCCAAGAAGCATCTGGGACGAAGATGGTTTGCCAGAAGAGCAGAGTGGACGGACTTGTACAACAAGCTGATGGTGGAGCTCAGGAACGAAGACACTTGGGCATTCCAGAACTTCATGAGGATGCCTCCAGCCATGTTTGACGAAACTTGTGCAGCGCTGACACCCAGGTTGACCAAGGCAAACACAACTTCCGGCCCAGCCTGGACCCTGGCTCAAGGTGGCACTCACTCTGCGCCACCTGGCTCAGGACCACCTACAAGAGCATGCAGTATAGGTGGAGGGTGCCATACAACACCATCAGCATTGTGGCAGAGAAGTGGTGCAGGCCATCATCGAAGAATACAAGGAGGAGCTCCTCCAGTGCCCCTCCACTGAAGAAGGATGGAATAAAGTTGCAGAGCAGTGGTATCAGAGGTGGAACTCCCCCACACCGTTGGAGCCATCGATGGCAAGCACGTGGCCTGCAAAGTGCCAGCCAAGTTGGGTCCACTTATTTCAACTACAAGGGCTTCTTCAGCATCATCCTCTTCACCATGGCGATGCTGACTACAAGTTCAGTACATCGATGCTTCAGGCAACGGCTCATCTTCAGATGCCCAAGTATACAACGCCAGTCACCTCAAGGAGGGCTGGAACGCAACCTCATCATGGGCTTCCCAGATCCAGAACCCCTCCCCAACAACACACAAGATTGCCCTACTTCATCGTGGGGAGGACGCTTCTCCCTCAGAACCTACCTCATGAAGCCCTACACTTCCAGACTCCTCAACCCGTGAAGAGAGGATCTTCAACTACAGGCTGTCCAGGGCAAGGTGGGTGTGTGAGAACGCCTTTGGCATCCTGACCAACAGGTTCCAGGTACTTCTCACCACCATGCAGCATTGCCCAGAGACTGTGAGGAGGATCATGGAAGCTTGCTGCATCCTGCACAATCTCATGCGCACCTGCTACCCAGTGTTGCAGAACAGTCTTGTGGACCGTCAACAAGGCAATGGGGACATGGAGCCTGGGAATAGAGGCAAGGGCGAAACCTGATAGACACTGAGGATGTGCAAGGCCCAACAGAGCCTAACGTGAAGGGAAGAAGCAGCGCAACCTCCTGAAACACTGGTGTGCAACTCCCCAGGTGGAGCAGTGGAGTGGCAGACAGGATGGTAGATGCTTAATGGATGCTTCCTTCAGCCTTTCT
Organism: Laticauda laticaudata; assembly: GCA_004320025.1. Classification (NCBI taxonomy): domain Eukaryota; kingdom Metazoa; phylum Chordata; class Lepidosauria; order Squamata; family Elapidae; genus Laticauda; species Laticauda laticaudata. The sequence goes on along the minus strand of BHFT01000983.1, from coordinate 3,667 downwards.
CATCACATGGATGAGATTGGGCCATGTATGTTGAGTGGCCCTACAATGAACAGGCATTTAATAAAGTGTTGTGTTTATGTTTGCATGTGTGGATGATTGATTATATGTTATTGATAATAAAGGGCCATAGGTGTGGCACCTGGGAAGGTGACCATACAGTCCCACTATGCTTTCACTGGAGTTTTTCTATCCCACAGCTATTACCCATTCCAAAGATATCCTGGCCATTCCACAGCTATCTCAACCCATCCCACTTCTATCTTAACCATCCCATAAAGCATGCAAAGCTTAAACCATTTCTAAAAGTTTCCAGCAAGACTTTATTAAAAAAAGAAATGAAGCAAGTGTGTGAATCAAAAATAGACTTTATTAACAACAAGCTATAGAACAAAAATGAGTCTCTGGTACTCCTCTTGGTCTCTCAGTCTCAGGATGAAGGGTGCAGGTGCTGTGGAGTGGCTGGTGCTGGAGTGCTTGTCATCAGCTCCTCCAGAAGCAGAAAGTAGCAGAAGCCCCAGCCCCAGAAGAGCAAGCCCGTGCTGCAGAAGCCCAGCAGAACCAGAGTGAGGGCCAGGGGTCAGGATGGGAGCCCTGTCCCTCTTGCAAGGGCTGGCAGCAGATGGCTGAGGCTTGCTGTGCTGCTTCAGCATGGTTGTGGGTTGCTGGCTGGCAGGAAGGCTGGCAGGCACCAAGGCTGGCAGTAAGGCTGGCAGGGAGGCAAGCACCAAGGCTGGCAGGAAGGCTTGCAGCAGGCACGCACCAAGGTTGGCAGGCAGGCAGGCACCAAGGCTTGCAGGCAGGCTGGCAGGCAGGCAGGCAGCCTCCAAGGCTGGCAGGAAGGCTGGCAGGAAGGCTTGCAGGAGGCAGGCACCAAAGCTGCAGGAAGGCTGGCAGGCAGGCATGAACCAAGGCTTGCAGGAAGGCATGCACCAAGGCTTGCAGGCAGGCAGACAGCAAGGCTGGCAGCAGGCAACAGCAAGGCTGGCAGGCAGGCAGACAGCAAGGCTGGCAGGAGGCTGCAGGAGGCTGGCAGGCAGGCAGACAGCAAGGCTGGCAGGAGGAGGTTGGGGCAGGGAGGCTGGCAGCAGGGCTTGCTGGCAGACATGCAGGCAGGACAGGCAAGGCAGTCGATGTGTCTGGAAGCAGTCTCTTCCTCTGAATGTGACCTGCTTCCAGCTGCTTCGTTATATCTGCGGGGCTGACGCAATGATCCTCCCCGCATGCGCAATTAACGCTGTGCATCCGCTAGGCTTCCGCTGTGCATCCGCTGTGCATCCGCTGTGTATCCACTTCATCCCCTCTGTGCATCCGCTGTGCATCCGCTGTATCCGTTCCGCGTCTGCTTTGCTGAGGTCCCCCGGAAGCCTAGCGGATGTTCCATCCACTCCCATCCGCTTCCATCCGCTGGGCTTCCATTCCGCATCCGCTTTCCATCCGCCTTGCGTCCTCCCCCCGTCCGTGTTATCCGCTCCGGTTATGCAAATTTTTGCCCCTTCTGAGAGCGGATAACGGAACATTTTGCTCGTCCGTTGTGTCCGTTTTGCATCCGTTGGGCAGTGTGACAGGGCCTTTAGATTTTTATTGATGTTCTGTCTCGTTTCATCTAACTCATGCGAAGTCATTGAATACATCTGTGGTTTAGGCAAAGAAGCCCCTGGAATTAATTCGATGGCACAGTCTGTAGTGTGATGAGGTGGCAAGCATTCAGTGCCCTCTTCATTGAATACATCAGACAAATCTGCATATTCACTGGGATATTGATATTGGAGTATTCCTTGAGTTTTTTCATTTAAGAATTTACTAGCTTTCAGGTGTTTTTCATTATGTTCTGGTGGATAAGGACCAGCCACTAATCACATCTTTCGATTGCCGTTCTCCCAATGTATGGTCAGTTCCCATTTATCCAGCCATGCCAATCCCAAAATTAATGCTTCAGTCATATGAGAAACCACCACAAAAGAAATCCATTCCCAGTGCTCTCCCATAACCATTTTGATATATTCTGTCCTATGAGTTGCTGGAGTTCCACCTCATATAGACCCATCCATTTGTTCAAACTTAATTGGAACATCCAATTTAATAATCCGTAACTGCAATTTCTCCATCACTGCATTAGTAATTAGACACCTTGCATATCCTGAATCAATTAATGCCCCCACTTGAAGAGTGTAATTAGTATGTTTATTCCACAGAGACACAGGTATAATAAAAGGATGAATAGGGCTACTTACCATAGGATCGTCAGGCATAATACTCTACATTTCACTTTCACACAAAGTATTGGATGGAATAGTAAATGGTTCTTCTGCACTCTGGCTTCCAGGTGGGTTACTCACTATTCTTCTCACCTTCTCACCCTCTTTCCATTCTTGTCTCCCTGGTTTATCTCAACGCAAAGATGAAGGCAGTTGGGGGCTCTCCATCATGGTTAGTGACGGTACAGGACATTCCATGGCCCTGTGGCCAGGCCTATCATAACAAAAACACCGAAATGTCCCTCTGTCTCTGCCTCTTTGAATTGGAGTTTGCCTGTTTAATTGCCTTGTAATAGTACCTTAAAGCTTTATTAGTGGTGTAATCCCTTCCAATCTTGAGTGCAATTGACGTAAAATATCGTCCAATTCGATTGCCACTTGATACCACTGTGCTAACGTAATAAATGAACCACGATCAAGAGAAGCCTGGTTTAAATTACTATCAGGCCTTCTCTAAACAGATGGATTAACAAACTCTCTGAAATGAATAGTAGTTTACTAACCACTCTCCTAAAGTCCCCTACATACTCCCAAGCCAACCAGCCTTTTTGCTTGGTTGCTAACAAATTCTCCTCTGCTTGTTTGTCAGCTGTATTGTCTTCAAAACAAAATCTCAAAGCAGCCAAGAATTGACCTACATCTGCTAATTCTTCTGCCCGATGACAGTACAAATCAACTGCCCAATCATGGGCCTCTCCAATCAAGACACCTGTAATCGCTACTATCATAGACCAACGTGACATGTACTAATGGTCATATAACTCAAAATGATTTAATACTTGTCCTAGAAAGATAACCACCTTACTTGGAGTTCCATCAAAGCTTGCTGTTAAGGGAGGAACCCATTGCCCCTGTGGCTGGGCATTCCAATGGGCTCCATAGTCCATCTCTTGTCATTCTAATCCACTAGTCCTCATTGATTGCCTTTGTTCTTTGCAAAGTTGTGTCTCAGTCATTCTCCCAGGATGTAAATCTGATTGTTCCAGTCTCCTTCCAACCTCTCATTCCCAGAGCCCTAATGGACTGGATGTAAATAACGGTTCTTTTTTCTTATATTTTCCCAATCTCTTATCCAGTATACTCTTTGTAAAGTAAGTTCCCCAAACTGCATTTTTAGTATGGTTAATGTCTCACTGCCAGGGGCCATTAGCCAGCTTTCTCCTGAGCCTGGACAATGCCTAAACTTCCATCCTCAAGACAGTCTGGTGAATAAAAATCTTTTCCTAAATCCTGCTTCTGAGTGAAGCTAGGCTCACTGACATTTCCTTTTTTCTGTTCTTTAAAGGGCCTGTCACACAGGCCGATGGATGCAAAACGTATGTAAAAAGGACACAGTGGATGAGCAAATTTTCCATCCATTGTTATCTGCTCTCAAAAGTGCCCCAAATTTGCATAAACAGAGCGGACAACAA
>BHFT01000982.1:0-41147 GCA_004320025.1 Laticauda laticaudata | reverse complement strand
TCAAACTCCAAGTCCAATGAACACAGACCCAGGTTAATAGCCAATCAGAATAGACCAGCCTCAAATTTGAAACAGATATATTAGCCTTATAATCTTGACCAAAATTTAGGACTGTTACCAAAACACCCAATTTGAATACTATTGGATGTTTGCAAAAGGGAAATGGCAGAGAATGGAAAAGCATTGGGAATATTCAGATTTGAATATATTAACGGGAATATTCAGATCTGGCTCTGCTTATGCTGTAACCACTTGGCTTTAGTAAAGTATAGCTTTTGCTACAACTGAAGTCAAGGGTCTTTCTTTCCTAAATGCTCAAGCTGTAATGAAGAAAAACATCATCAAATGACCAGGTGGTTCAAATATAGTTTTATTACTATATACCAGAGAAAAGGCAGGTGAAATTCCCTAATACCCAAGGTTTTCTTTAAATGCTGGATAAATGATAAAAACCTATTTATGTGGCCACTAAGCACCTATACCAAAATAATCAGAATGGATGTTTCTCCATAAGACTGAAAACGTAATGTGATACTTAACATTCAGCATACAGGTAATCCTCGAGNTCCATAAGACTGAAAACGTAATGTGATACTTAACATTCAGCATACAGGTAATCCTCGAGTTACGAATCTAATGCCAATTACAATTGTAACCCGAGGATTCATAGGAGTGAATTGTATAACTTCTATAAATCAAATGCGCAGGTCATTAAGTGCACAAGAGGGATCTCAGGGTGGGTAAGGCGATGGGGGTCTAGCAGTGAAACAGGCCACCAGCTTCAGACCACCCTGACCCACTGAGATGCTCCCCCCAGGCCCCCCCACCCTGCCACGTGTGTCCTCTCCAGCCTTTGTGTCATGGTTTCTTTGCCTGCTTGTAATCTTGGTACAAAAAGTGTTTGCAACCCAACAAGACTTTGGGCCAGTGAAATCGCATTGCTTCAAGCTTCCCATTAGCTTGCAAGTACTCTTCATTCCAAGACTGGAATGGTGCAAAGTGGTGCAAGCTGAAGGAAGGCTTCAATTTCACTGCCCCAAAGTCTTGTTGGCTTGCAAGTGCTCTTCGACTAGATCTGGTACAGGCCTTGGTTCACAGAGAACAGAGGACTAAAGTACTATAGTGCGAGACCACGGTAGATCAGTAGTACACTATTTTGTTACTCTCACATGATCTTGCACTACTTTAGGCTTCTGTTTTCTGTAAATACACCGAAGCAGGCAAAGAAACTGAATCTCTACAGTCCCAATGGCTGTGGAGACTGGCAAGGTATGAGGAGGGAGAGAATAGGCAGTGCCACTTCTATCGTTTGTAAGTGTGAACAACAGCAGTGCTGCTGCAACATTCGTAACTTTGGACTAGGTCATAAGTATTTGGGGAAAGCTACATCATAACTTTGAACAGTTGCTAAGTGAACTGTCGTAACTCTGGGATTATCTGTACTTCTTTAAAGGTTCTCAGGTAGTATGTGAATAATTTATTGCAACAAGACAATTTTAGAAATTAAGCTAAAACAGACAAGCGTATTTTCTGAAGTTAATATGGGTTCAAATAATGGTTTGATCTTATTGTAAAGCATCTTATTATTTCTTAAGCTTTTAGAATAGAGTCCCAGATTTGGCCTTGTCAAATGTTGGCAGGAATTAAGCTAGAGATGCTGTTAAGGATACTGAGCTTTCCTATGACAAGAAAGAAGAGAACAAAAGGTGAGGAAGGCTGGTTTTGTAAATAGCTGCTAGAACAAAAGTGTGGAGAAAAACAAGCTATAGCTTATTGTGAAAAGAGGAACAGATTGTATTTTTCTCCTCCCTAGGTTGTGGGTGAGGTCAGTATATCTGCAGCTGTCTGCCATTATTCTGCAAGTCCTATTTCTAAACTCTCCTGCATGCTAACTAGAAAGGATATAAAAGCCACATTTCGACCTTTCTGTTCAACATGTGAAGCAATGAGGGCATGGTTGGCACTTATAAGGAGATAGAGGAACTGCCAATGCACCTCCTGCTATGAAAGTGGAAGTTCTTTGTAAGGCATCATACAGGAGTAAACCTACTTTGCCACATTCTTCTCTGAAGGGTTCATCACTAGTTAAGAGTTGCCCCACTTGGCTAGCTCAGAAATTCTGGGAACTGAAGTCCATAATTCATAAAGGGGCCATAGTTTCCCACCCCTGCTCTATCGTGACCTTCTTAGTATCATGAAACATAGATGCCATAGCAAATCATCAGGGAACTGCATCTGTCATTATGCTCCACAAAGATATTTGGTACTTCATCCCACACACAACCAGAATCTGCAGTTTGTGGATGGAAGAAGTATTCTATTAATGTTTTCTGGGAACGATTCCATTATAAAGAATATCCATGGTTTGTTTCTGAGTAAATATTGTGATAATAGCAAGAAAACTACTACTGTTATTAGACCAAATTTAAAAATATATCAAACAAGGTTAAGTGGGAATTGAGCTAGTAATGGGATATCTATAAGACTCCATATGTATACATTCCACGCATAGAAGATAATACATCCGCTGTTGGCAAAACATCCATTGCCGAGTTTGAAGGTGTTTAGTAAATCATGTCACTGAGTCAGCTAATCTAAGAAAAAAGATGAGACCTTTTACTTCATTCATATAATGAAAAGTCAGGAAGCTGAAGCAAATCAAGCTCACTGCACTCCAGATTGGCCACTATATCAGATTTGACATCAGGAAAGGGGGGAGCATTTGCTGAAGGTAGAATTTAAACTACCTTGGGTGATTTGCATCTTTTCTGGTCTTATAAACACAAGATTTCCATCATGCAAGTTGACTTGGGGGAAAAAAGAGATATATTGAGTCAAAATAACATTTTAGTTCATTCCTATTTCAATATAACTTATTCCTAAAGGAAATACTAATTTTTTTCCTAATCAGTTTATTCTTAAAATGGGAAGACAGCTCCAGATTGGTAAAAATCCAATAAAGAGAGACGGAGATTATTTTATTTCCTAGATAAATATTCTTCCTGGCAGTGGGATTTTCTCACTTTCAGGTCATCTCCCTTTCAGATGAATGCACAATCCTGTGACTATTTCCAAAGCACATACATTTAAGAGCTCGATATGAATGATGTTCAACCTATTAGGACAAGATGGGATTCCAACAATATCAATGCCTAATGTTCTAAAATTAATCCCAGAACTTTATGATTCTGAGTGCAAGAAAAGTCTTGAATACCCCTGGCTAAACTAAATGTGGTATTCTATTTCTGCAGGCAATCCATGAAGGAAATTGAAAACAGGCTGCTTTATAAACATATAACAAATCAGTGTATTTCAGCCCTACTTACCAGCCTTCAGGCTTAATGCCAGTATTCATATGTGATTGTCTTCATAAATCACCATCTTCTAATGAAGCCAAAATTTAGTTCCATGTGCATGGACTCTTTTTTGAATCCCAAATTACAAGGAAAGAGTTGTGAAATACTTTAGAGATTAAGTAATTTGACTGAACATTCCTTTATATACTACTCAATGAACTTGGCACAGGGAATATTTTTTTGAAAGTTACTTTTCAAGCCCAAAAATCAAAGCAATCGTTGAAATGTATTTCTACAGAAGTCTACCGCTTTCATTTTATCACAATAGTGCTAGAGTGGAAGGTATAATTCTTGTTTTACCAGTTTTCTTCTTCTTTGAATACAAAGATGTAATGATCAAGGGAAAACTGTTTCCCCATATAAACATAAATCTACAGTTTGTGTTCAACTTAAGACTATCTTCCTGAATATGTTTACTAGAAGACGATCCAAATGGAGTTAGTGCAACTTGGTTCTAAGTAAATACATGTTTGATGGAGTTGCAAATGTTAGAAACTAAAACATTAAAAAATTAGATATGACCATAAGTTGCAGAGTCTGGCAGTGGAATTGAATTTTGAAGGAGGACAAGAACATTATGAACTGGTCAGTTTATTCAGTGGTGTTATTCATCTGGCACAAAATTAAAGGTGAAATGAGGACTGAAATGGTAGTAAAACCAGTCATACAGTTGTAGAAGGCAGACAGTGAAATAATTCCTAGCTCTTCAGAAAACAATATTAGAAAAAACAATTATTATTTTTTTTAAAAAAAGCTCTTACATTCCAAAACATTTAAAACCAACATTAATATGCACATTATGATATTCAGAAATGTTTGCATATATTTCATTACATAATTGCACAGAACACTTTCATTACAGATTATTATACACAAAGCACAAAACATCACAGCCTTATACAAAGAGAAAATGTTAACTTGAATGGAACATCCCCAGAAAGTATCAATTATAACTGTGGGATATGGGATGAAGGTGTGGTTACCCATCCAGCCCACAACTACTAGAGTTTAATTGGAAAATTTGGGAGGCAATTTGTGTACCCAGAATTAAACAAACCCCAAAGCAGAAAACTAAAATTATAGACAGGATTCTAAGTAATGGTAAGAAACTATTTTTGTTTTATATATGCCAGCATATCCACTCCTTTAGAAAAATACTTCATATATTCATTTGCCTTCTTCAGCATACAGATAGTCCTCGACTTACAACAACGATCATTTTTCAGACTTACGATTTGCAACATCCCCTTGGTCACTGATCAAAATTCAGATGCTTGGCGACTGACTCATATTTATGATGGTTGCAATGTGCCAAGGTCATGGGATCACCTTTTGTAATCTTCTGACAAGCAAAGTCAATGGGAAAGCCAGATTAACTTCCTAGCAGAACAACTTGCAGTGCTTCATTGTGGCAAGAAAGATCTGAAATGGGCAAAATTCACTTAACAATTGTCTCATTTAGTAACATAAATTTTTGAAATTTCTGTTGTGGTCATAAATTGAGGACTAATTGTATGTATTTCTCAGCATGTAAACAGCAACATAAACATTAAAAATTCCACCAAAACGGAATCTCACTCAAGCCTAGTGGGAAGAAATTGCTTTTATATAATGGTTTTGTTTTAAAACTTTTTGTTGTTCATAGAAGTGGGACACTTAAATGAAAAATAAAATTTAAAGATGTGTTGTTGGCTTACTCTTAAATTGATCTCAAAATTATTTTAAGTTATTAGCAGCAATGCAAATGCTGGGTTATACTTTGTCCCTTTGCTTTATTGCAAGGGTCCCTAAACTTGGTAAATTTAAGACTTGCGGACTTCAACTCCCTCTGCTGGCTGAGGAATTCTGGGGAATTCTGAGGAATTCTGGGAGTTGAAGTCCACAAGTATTAATAAATGCCAGAATATTCTTCTTATATAGCTTTTCTATTTCAGAAAAAAATAAGCATAAAAGAATATTTCATTACATCCAAAATGCAACTGGCAGAAGAGGTTAAAAAATGAATTAACTTTGGTTGACATATGTTTTTTTGCCATTTTACTCCTGATAATTCCATATACACATTTATGATGATTACGATTCACTGGATGTTACTTATTTTTTTCACAGCCAAGGCTGCGTTCTCACACATTTGATTCACCAGTTGTGTTTTTAAAACAACTGCTGCAGTAAACCCCTGGATGCTCATTTTGCTTTGACTGATTTGTCACTCTGTGTTTTTGGCAGAAGCCTCTTGCACAGATAAATGAAATGCTAATATATAGGCTTTACCAGCTCGTCTCAAAGTGTTTTAGACAACCCGTTTTATTTCGGTCACAAAGCAGACATCATGTCGCTTAAGAACGGCCTCCAAATTCCCAACAAATGCCAAAAGTGTTTACCAGGTCAGGAAATGGGACAGAGATTCTATCAATACATCCACAGATATGCACCACATGCCAGGCTTATACCTATTGTGACACACACACACAGTGGAGGAAGAGAAGCAGTCAGAACAGGTGCAATTGTTACAAATTGTTCATCTCAAGAAGAAACTGAAGAATGCACAATATATACACCATATGGTAGATCTCATGGCTTTCATGTTTACTCCCTTCTAAACCTACAATATGTAGATCCTGAATGTTTTAAACAAAAATATTTTATTTTTGTGTCAAAAGTTTTTTTTTTTTTTCAAAAAGCAACNTTTATTTTTGTGTCAAAAGTTTTTTTTTTTTTTCAAAAAGCAACTGGAATTTTTCCCCCTGAGGAAGATTTTTCTCTTCTCATCCAAGAAGCTTCATCAATTCTGAAAGGATGGTGGGAATGATGGAAGTATTTGTTTTGACAAGATGGGAGACAGGGTTGGAAGGTTCATATTACTTTGCAGGCATCTTGGTCGTAGACCACAAGTTGAGGACCAGTATCTTAACACATTCAACAAAGGTAGGTCTGCAAAGGGGGTCTACAAATACTTGAAGAAATGTTATGATTTAAATATTGAGTTAACTCTTGTGGACATGAAACAAACAAAATGTTAAAAAGTTATGATATTATGTAGTTACTTACCGAGTACATCTAAATTACTTTAAACTAAGCCAAGTATCTTTACAATCCCAAGGCATGTCACAACTTTGGAGCACCCTAGTGTTTGGAAATTGAAAGTTGAAAAATTTGACATGCCCTAGCACTGGCCATGGTCCATAGCCATAAAAGTTATTTAAAAGGTGGCCCATGGTGAAGATAAGGTTGACCACCATTATGTTAACATATTCTGGAATACTAGAAAAAACAGAAGAATTAATTCCCCAAATGATTGCTGCAGGTTACTTCTTTAGCACGCCATGGAATTTGCCCTCTTTGTATTGTTTGGTTAGTTAGAATCCATATTCCACCACCTTGATGTAATAATTTTTGCTTATAGTTTGGAGGCATCATTTGGGCTCAAAGCCCAAATTTTGGTTTTGATTGATGGGCCAAAAAAAAGTACAACAATCTGAATAATATTAACACAAAACAATTGACTACCTTTTTACAATCTTGTAATCCCTACATTTGGTTAGAGTCGGGATGACTGGAAGTAACATATTTAAATCGTATAACATTATATTTAATTAGAAACATGGAACACATGTTAAAATAAACACAATTCCTTGGTACTTTTGGAACAATTTTGGCAGCCACACCCAAGATTTCTGGCAGTCTTACATGGTGGGCTTCCTTTCTATACCAAACATAGAACTTCTTCTCTCTCACCCTAAGAAAGTAGCATCTGTAGATTCAACAGCTGCAATATAGCTTGAAACCACACATTTGTCTTTCATTCAGGACACAGTAGAGTTTTTACCCAGAGAATAAAAGCAGGAAGCAAGCAAGGAAGCTGATGGGAATTTCTAAAAAAGAATCAAATAGGAGACTGGAAGTGCCATATTATATTAATTGTTCCTACATTTAAACCTCAAACCTTCAGATGATAAAGAGTAAGATACTGTTTGGAAATCACCTCTCAGAACAGTATCGTCATTTTTTGGGCTCTACTAAAACATCCACAATATTAATTTTGCATCTAACGTATAGCATTAAAAACACACTGAATCTGGGGCATAATTTTTCTTCTTCCTCCTTGAAAATAATGTATGAAATACATTTTCTAGATAGTTTGAAATTAGAGACAGGATTTTTGATGAGTGTAGGTGACACATGCAGAAACTGATAGCACAATGAAGAGATGTTTTTATTCTCTCCACAAGAGAAAAGTGCAAAACACTTAGTAAAATGTTTTTTACAAAATGCAAAACACTTAGTAAAGCCACAATGAAGAAAATTAAAAGTATATTAGTGTGGTGAAGAATATGATCAGTAATAAATTTACATAGACAGCTTGCTACCTTTTGCTCACCTCACATTTCCAAGCAAGTTGCAACTGCCATACGTTTGAGAGCATGACCTTTTGATCTTGAAATGATCTTATGCTCTCCACTTTTAAAAAATGCTTTAGAAAATTGACTGGGTCGTGGTATTCTGGACAGAAATGCTACTGACCCTGCCAAAATAGTCTGCTTTGGCATTGGGAAGTAGGTTTACCTGGACCTGCCTATAATTTCTGTGTATTGACTGAAGAATCTCAATGACAACCCCCCCCTCATTGCTCAGGGTCATGCTGGCAAGAAAGAAGCTTGGGAGCAGCTCATATGAACCCCTTGATGGGTAGGTTAGAATTAAATAATTAGTTCTTGTCATGCTTTGTCCTTTTTTACTATCTTCAAAATGATGTGATCCCATTTTTATATATGCAACAGATTGGACTTATTGTTTGGATTATGCAGGAACCATGGTAGTCTGATCACAGCAACAATATGATTTTGACATATGGACCAAAACATCATCCTATGCTTTCAGTGTTACAGCTGCACTTACTACAAGGATAATCTGTGGCTTTTCTTCTGCATTTCATTGCCAGTGTTAGGTGCCTTTCATGCTGGTCACCTGCGCCACAGCCTGTTCCTCCCAAAGTAGCCAGTTTAGTATGAATAAGCTGGCCTCTTTCAGCTATGCCAGTTAGTTGAGGCAGCCACCTCACCACCACAGTTTGCACCTCATTAATAATCTGTGTGAATAATCACACAATTTCTAATAAGTGGTCTCAGCTCCCAGAATTGTCAATAATGACTCTGCTGGTTTAGGAATTTCTGAAGCTAAAATTCACATAACTGGAGAATGTTCATATTATGTATGGCTAGTTGAACAATCAGAACAAACAAGCAAGTCAAAGATAGTTGAGAAGAACAGCTGGCAAGCTCACCTGTTACTTATTGATGTTTGTGAATAATAGAAAACAATAGGATTAACTGGGTGGTGACATTTTGGCCTTCAGAATGCAAGATGATGATTTCAATCAACATTAGCCAATATGTTCAATGGCAATATATTATGTGACTTGTAGTTTATCATCAAGACAGCTTAATTATGTTAAATTTGGTATGTTCCAAGTAGCAATTCAAACTTCTTCCTCCTCCTCTTCCTCCCCAAGTTATACTGGAAACATGAAAAACAAAATCTAGCGCTATGTGCCTAAGCAGTCGCTAGACACAAAATGCCAGTTACAATTGTACTTTTACAACAACTATTTAGTCTGTGTGATGCTTCAAATGAGGAGGCAGTAAAAACAGTAAAACTGGCTTGTGGAAGTCCAGGTTGGGAGTAATTTCTTCTCTTAGACCTTTTTTTTTATAAACTGAATGAAAATGTTAGTAGGTAGATATATTTTCTATGGTGCTTCTTACAATTCATATCTATTCCTCTTACACAAAGGAGACCTTGCATGCTGGAATAATCAAAGCTGGCTAGTGAGATCCATTAGTTCCTCAGTGAACATGTCCTGTTGCTTGGGACATAGTGTTTTTCTAAAATATCTTTGGTTCTTCATGAGTCACCTTCTATCAGTTTAGGTGCACCTTAATGAAATTCCAATCTATTCCCGATGAAAATCAATGCTCTTAACCATTTTTAAAAGATTTTAAAAGATTCTGATCCATTTCTGCTTGGATAACAAATCTATTTGGTCTCCAGAGCAATCAGCAATGAATCCTGAAGTGTGTGTGTGTGTGATCAAGTGGAGGTCTTTATGAATTGCTATATGTAACCAGGAGCTGCTAGCTGTCCATTTAGTTGCCAAATTCATTTGTGGAATCTCTTGGAGTGGATCAGTGTCTACAGTCACCATTATGAAAGATATTGCTGCCACCTCATTCAATTTATAAGTGCATCCATAATGAACATTAAAATACATCTGCCTATCTTTTCAGGCCTCATGAGACTTCTTGGTTTTGCTTGCTGTTATCAACCTCTTTTAACAAACCCATAATAATCCTTTGTGGGGTGGAGTCTGGCCAACTGAATAGAGCTGGCTGGATGCCTTCCTGTCACCAATGTGGAGAGTTTTTTTCCTAGCAGATATATTCCCAGTGTGCCCAGAGAGACAAATATGTGCCTCTACCTAGGATCAAACAAACAGCCTCCTGATTGTGAGGCGAGAGCTCCACCTCTAGGCCACCGCACCACTCATTGGTTTTGCTTGTTATCTTCCTCGATATTTCCTCTGCGCATACGTGGAGTTTTTTTATGGATTAAAAATCTTCCTTGTACTAAGCTATTTCAATGCCCAGACAATGGCATTTATTTCTGAAGTCTTATTCACCTTTCCCCACTATAGTGGTCAAAGTGGTAGCAGTGATAAAATAGGTAAGAGGTAACACAGTGATCCTCAAACTTTTCTTCACCACCGACTCCCTTTAAATACCTTTTGTGGCCATAGACCAAACCTATGCACCACCAAGGCTTAACTCAAGGTTTAAATTATAACATTTCTTCAAGCATTTGCGGACTCCATGTGACTCCATGTGGCCCCCTGCAGTCCGTGGACCACAAGTTGAGAACAACTGAGGTAACATGCTTAAAGCATAACCACTGAAGTATCCCCACTGCTTCTACTGTGCTCTTGCCATTATACCACATTGTGCCAAGCTGTATTCTGAAACAGTATCTCTTAAACAAAGTTGCATGAAACCGCAATAAAAAGACATTTTACACATGTCCAAAGGCATTCCGTTTCTAGGACAGACTCTTAGCCCTTAAAGTAAAGTAGCTCTTTATTTAACCTTGGCTCCAATTAAACTATGTTTGGCAATCCCAGAGGAAAGTAGCCAAGTAGAAGAACAGGTTGCATTTTAAGCAAACTACTTAAGACATTCTGCTGAAGTAAAGATCTACAGTTGGTGTTGGGATTTTAGTTAAAGATCTACAGTTGCTGTTGGGATTTTAGTTAAATAGAGCTGAAATGATCTGCCAAGCCTGTCACTTTACTGCACAATGATGTGGGTTTTCAGAAATTTTTGAGCTGGAAAATTCTCCAGAGAAAAATTCTTATGCAAGAGACAGAGAAAAAAAGCTATATCAGCTAATTAGGCACGATAATTTTTAGTTTACATCAGAACATTTTCCAATGCAAATCATCCTGTACAAGTTAGCCTTAGATGAATGGTCAGTAACCTGAAGTAAAAACAATTTCCAAAAGTTCATGTTGGAAATTTTCGAAAGTACTGCGTATTACCAATTATGTGAGGCTGGAATAGCATCATTATTGTTTGCTTCATATGGTCTCTGATGAAATAGCTTTTTTCAACATATCAGACAATGTCCAACACATTTGTATAGTAGAAAATAAAGGCTGCCCTCAGCGAGTCCCTTATCTCAGACCTTCACTGCAATTTCTTTTTGGTGAAAGTCACAATGAGCAGGCTTTCTTCAGCAAGGACACCTTCTCCATAATACTTCCTCCAAAGCCTTGAGGGTTACTAATGGAAGACTTTTCTGCCAAGCCAACATTCAAAGTCCATCAGATAGGAGAAATGCTGACAGCTCCACAGATTTGCCCTCTTCACAAAATGAGACATAACACTGGCAAGGCGTATTTTCCTGTTTAAGAGACTGGCATTTTCTGTATCCTTCAGAACATCAACGGTAAAATACGCCTCTTTGTTGTTCTTCTTTAATTTAGATAGTTGCTCTGTTCAATGCCTCATAAAAACTATACGTAGAATACATGACAATCACAATGGACAGATCAAAAACACCTCTGAATTATATAAGAAGCAGGTTTCAAAACAAACAAAGGTGAAGTGAGATTAGCTTCAGTGATAACAGGATACAGTATTGTACCTTTGGGGGTGAGGGGCCTGGATAACAATAGTAAATCATTGTTACATTCTGAATTAATATTGTGGCAGTCTTACAAGCAGTATTTTCATATGGAATGGAGAATATATCAACCTCTTATAGACATCCCTTAAGACAGTTAATGCTACCTGGAGACTGAATTATGAAACTGATGAAGAACCAGAGCAAAAATATACTGGCTATGGTTTTTGTTTTCAAAACAAAGAGCCAGACAAACAAGGATCAAGATATGTGTTGAGTTCAAATATTAGTTATAATGGGGTTTGTTGCTATTGACTTTATGTGATGTGGGAACTCAGTCCTTCTTGTCTACAAACCATAATTTAAGGATTAGAGTGCTATGGAAACTATTATAGCTTATTTAACAACCTTGCCTCAACAATTGTGGTTATAGCAATGTGTGTGTTGCCAACTCTTTTTTTTCCAGCTGATTTTTTTCTCCAGTACACTTTGAAGAACAAGAGCTGGAGCTTCATAATAGAATTTATAATTCAAAAAGTTTCCAACATCAAAGTCAAATCAGAACAGAGCTGGAAGGGACCTTTGGATGTCTTCTAGTCCAACCTCCTGCTCAAGCAGGAGACCCTATATCAGGGGTGTCAAACTTTAGGCATCATATGACTTATTGTGACTTTTTCCCCCTTTGCTAAACGGGGTGTGGGCATGGCCAACACATGATACATCTGCCCTGTGGGCTGTGAGTTTGACAGCCCTGCTCTATACCATTTCAGATCGGTGACTATCCAGACTTTTTCTAAAAAATCCTCCAGTGATGGAGTACGTACAACTTCTGAAGGCGAGCTGTTCCATTGGTTAATTGTTCTGATTTGTTAGGAAGTTTCTCCTTAATTCCAGGTTGCTTCTCTCCTTGATTCATTCCCATCCATTGTTTCTTGTCTTGCCTTTTGGTGCTTTGAAAAATAAGTTGACCCCCTCTTCTCTGGGACAGCCCCTCAAATACTTGAATACTGCTATCATGTCACCCCCGTCCTTTTTTTCTCAAGATTACCCATACCCAATTCCTGCAACGTTCTTTATATGTTTTTGTCTCCAGGCTCTTTATCATCTTAGTTGGTCTTCTTTGTACTTTTTCCAAAGCCTCACTTTCCAAAGTATGTGAGATCATGCATCTTCTCTTTAATTTCTTTGAACTACAAAATCCTGCTGCTAAATTAAGAGGTGCAATTCCAGAAATACTGGCTTGGAAAATTGTGATACGGCAAATAGCAGGATTGGAGCAGCAAAGATTTTGCTGCACATGTTAAATATAAATGTCCTGAAACTGAAATTAAAGGATAGTTTCTTGTAAATGGTTTTAATTACCTGATACTATTCTATATTACAAAATTCTATATTCTATATTACAAAAAATATTTCATTATTTATGCCATATGCTAAATGAACAAATAAATAAACAAATAAATAAATGCAAAAGTGATGGATAATTATACCACAACAAATTCGGAATCACAACATTCGGGGGAAAATAATTTTATACCTGTTCTGACCAAGGCTTCCGAGACCGTAATTACACACACACTTATTTTAAAAACAAGTCTTGTTTTATTGCAGTGCTGGGAATTATTTTCATTCCTAGCTGGTAATGAATCTCAAACAGTCCCTTGAGATAATCACCCAAGTGCTGCCAATAACAGAAGTGTCAAATAAACTGGAACAAAAACCAACTGAAGTACAAAGAGCTTCAAGAATGAGTCTGAACCAAACAAATGACTTTGCTTCCTGCAAAGGTTTTATGATCTTTGTCTGTCCTTTATACCTATGGGAGGGGCAATCACCTCCCAGCCTTAATCTTCAGTTGCCCCTTTTGTTTCAGCTGCTCTCACCTTCTAGCAGCTCTGTGCACATGCGCACTGGGAACAGGCTCCCCTGGATCCTGTGCCTCACTGCTGCCAAACTCTGAAGGCTCCGGAGGCAGCACCCCACTTCCAGATAGTCCTGGCCCCATCTCTGCATTGGATGCAGGACCCTCGTCTGAGTCGTCCCAGAATTCCAGACTGATCCCCTTTCTTCCCTACTGTCCAATTCTGCTGCCATCTGCACATGCTGCCAGAGAACCACAACAATACCGCTGAAAATTCCTTCCAGAATGGATAAGCATTTTTAAAATTATTTCTCAGCTACAAATCACAGGAAACAAAAACTTAAGCCTTTGGCTGAAGGAGGTTGCACAAAAGGGAGTCAATAAATATTTTGGATCCACCAGTTTCCATATATAGAGCAGTGTATCTGGATCAAAAATAAGGCCACCTATTTCTATATAATATGATGTTTTATGTTAAAGACCAAACCTTGCTATTAACACAGAACACTTAAGGTGTCTGTCTGCCCAAACAGATGCTAGACAGGACTGAAATTCAACACTGGTGATCTATAAAGACTACCATGTCTGGATTTGATAGTCTCAATACAAGTCATATTTGATCACAGAATTTATCTAATATAACCTTTTCCATCATTTAAAAAGGATTGTTTGGAAGTGAGATTCGGACAGTAAACTGGCCCTTACTGAAATCCAAAATGAAGAAGCCCCCATTTTATATTCAGAAGCTCTTAAGTGTAACCACTACCTAATGCACTGCATACTACACATAAGGAGAAAATCATTCAAATTTCCTCAGAGAGCTCCTGCTAATCAGAGAGAAACATTTATATTAGGCTACTAGATAAATAGTCTGAGGCGGTTTCCAGTGTTCCCAGCCAGATTCTGGAAGGATGCCAGTTACATAGCAAGAATCAACTGTCCTGTAAAGCCAGGATATGAGTACAAATTACTTGCCTTCTAAAAAAGAGGAAGCAGGCCAAAGGTTGCAAATCTGGTTTGACACCTGAATAACCCCTGCAGCAGGCAATGGTGATGCCAGCTCTGAGTAATCACACCACGCTGCTTTTGATCAAAAAGCTGTACTGCTTTACTTTATACTTCTGAAAAAGCTAGAGCAGTGAATCGTAGAGATAGAGCCTCATAAGTCATGCATGCACAGGAAAAAAGATTCTTCCATCTATTTCAAAAAAAAAAACAAACTCTAGAAATTCCACGAGACGTAAATATTTGTTGGTTTGAGCAGTTGTCATTTTTACCGCATTCTTTAGATCACTCCGTAATGAAAAGAATGACTTTAATTAGTTCCAGTTGTTCATGCATCAGTAGACTTTTCCACATGGACATAGGGTGTTTTGCAGCTTCAATGTTTGTGGGCTAATTGCTCATGTTCTGTTTGTGTACAAAACAGATAAAACCAAATTTAGAGAGAGTTGCCACCACATCAGATAAGAACAGACATATTTTCAATCACTGCTGTTCCTGCTTAGCCTTTTTGGAATGAAGTGGTAAAGCCACAGAATTCATGTATTGTACAAGGGTTGCATGACAAGTAATATCTCCACCCCCATAATTTAGGTTACACAGGGATATTTTAATTCATGAAATACACACACACACACACACACACACACACACACACAAAGCTTTGAAATGAGTTCTTTTGCTAACTGTATTTTTTCACATAATCGCCACCACTAGCTACACTTCTGCTAACAATGAATTAGCTTCTTCAAGCCATCACAAACTCAGCCCAGGTTTTGGCTCTTCAATCAGGTCCTCAAAAGACTTTCAGTTAAGCAGATGTTCATGAAGGTATTTTTCCAATTTTAGGAAAATTTGGAACGCACATGGTACCGATCACTATATGCAGCTGAAATAAAATGGTTTGGTCTCACTTTGCAATTGCCTCTTGGGTGGCTCAGGAAGTACAAGGTCTAGTGTTGTCATGTTGCAGTATACTCTCTTTCTTGTGTTTCCAAATATTGTTTAATCAAAGTTTTTAATGATACATTGTAGTTCTCTGTGTCGATTGTGGTGCCAAGTTCAAGGAAATTTATATGAATAACACCATTTGAATTTAAAAAAAAAAACAAAACCTATGATTTCTGCTACAGGGAAACTATGGAAAACCAGGCCACGGAATTTTTTTTTTTTCCTTGCAGGTAAAGCTTTGTAATGATATTCCACTCACTGGCTTGTTTCTTGATCAAAATGACGAACCCCTGTTTCATCAGCAGTCACAATGACAAGCTGTCACACAATGGTGGTGCGAAGAAATTACCTTTAATCTATTAGCAGGACAACAACCGCTGGCAATTTTCAGTTCTTGAAGTTTTCATTCCTGCCAGACCTGCCAATACTCCTTTCTCCTCCTATTTGTCCCAAAAGAGCTGTGAGGCGAGTGGGGCTCAAAGATACTGACTGGCAAAGCAAGGATTTTGCTGTACACATTAAATATAAATGTATTGGAACTGAAGAATAGCATCCTCTAAATGGTTTCAATCACCTAATCCCCATTCTATATTGCAAAATGATGGGTATTACACAAATTTAGAAGCACAACATTGGGGAAAATAGAATATTTCATAGAGCTGATTTTTTTTTTCCAGAATGGATAAGCATTTTTAAAAATTATTTCTTAGCTCCAAATGACAATGAATCAATTTGACAATGAATCAGTGTTTGACTGAAGGAGGTAGCACAAAAGGGAGTCACATAAATCTCTTGGGTCCACCAGTTTCCATATATAGCACAGTGTATCTGGACCAAGAAAAAGCTCATCTATTTCTACATAATATGGTTCTTTATGTTAAAGAACAAACCTTGCTATTAACACAGAACACAGCAGGAAGCCTGCTCAAATAGATGCTAGACAGGACCAGAATCAACACAGATGATTTATAAAGACTACCATATCTGGATTGGGTAGAGATATTGTTTTACTGTTCATGGGATTCGAACATTTTTAATGGATTATACTTCAACATATCTGGAAGATAACAATGAGAACATTGGATTCATGGTTATAGTACTGGATTGGGTAGTCTTAATGTTTTCATGGGATTTTTAAAGTTGGATGAGGAATTCTGGGAGTTGAAGTCCTCCAGGCTTAAAGTTGCCAAGGTTGGAGGCCCCTGTAAATATAACCCCTTCAAGCCCAAGAATGCAGGTCTACATAGATATATGGTTGAAATGGAGTATTTGAAATTCTTCTTTCCTGTGTTGGTCTAGCTTCCCGTTTAGCCATACAAAGTCTTGCAGAACCACCATCCAATGAACACACAGCCTTGGAAGGCCACATATCTTCTACTTAAACTACACAATATTGTAAAAAAACCCAACTTTTTTTTAATTTAAAAAAAAGATTACAGAAATTCTGCATCCTGCTGTGATATAATATCTTGGCACGGATGGAGTGATGAAACCTTCCTTCAGAAAACAGAAGCACTAGATCACAAATGTTTTATTATTATTTTTTATAGCTTAGGACCACAGGCAAGGTAATTTGCAGATAGAAGCCCAGGCAAGAACTAAATGTATTTCAATTGTATTTAATTATAATAAACTGTATTATGGTTATTCTCTTATCATATGTTCTATAATTTTCTCTTCAGCTAAATCAAATATTTTGTTAAAAGTTCTTGTCTGGAAAAGTCAGGAATCCATATCCATGCAAGCCTTGTGCCACATAATAAACATTTTACACTTCATTTTCACTTCTTATGGATTAGTGTAGATAAATAAAGACAGTTGAGAGCCTCTGATGATTAGGTACAGCATATGCTCTTAAAACTTACAGTCCTCTTCTTTAGATGATAGCAAAAGACTTGTGAGGTTACCCTTCTAAAAATTATATATTTAAAATATTTATTTTTTAAAATAAAATATTTTATTTAGGAAAGTTTATCATAAACAAGCTTCCTGAGTCTGTGTCAAATCATTTATATTGTTATTTTATTTTTATTCCTTGTGCTATTGATTCTGCAACAATATTTCCATGGAATTTTGGATCCAGGTACTGGGAATTAGCAGTTGGATAATTGCATAGACCTGAATACATTACATGCATTTCACTCCGTATATCATATTATGGATAGGATTTTTGTACGCACTGTACAATCACTTGATACTTAAGGTAGTAGAACTTAACAGATGAACAGATATCA
Organism: Laticauda laticaudata; assembly: GCA_004320025.1. Classification (NCBI taxonomy): domain Eukaryota; kingdom Metazoa; phylum Chordata; class Lepidosauria; order Squamata; family Elapidae; genus Laticauda; species Laticauda laticaudata. The sequence goes on along the minus strand of BHFT01000982.1, from coordinate 23,568 downwards.
GCTTTTGACAAACTAAGACCAATAGGCTTCATGGTTTAAGTACAAGAAGACTGATCTCATATCTTTCCCATTAGATTAAGTTTAAAACCATTCTATTAAAGCTGTATTCAGTTTCAGAAGCTGTAATGGAAACTGCTTTCAGTTTCTTCAGCTACTGAGAGTAAACACTGTCAATAATGACTACTCACAGCTTACAATCCAGAAAACACTTGTAAAGTTTATTGTTAAACATAATGATCAGGCTTACAAATTGCATCGGGTCATGTTTTATTTAATTATGGTTTGAGAAGAAAGCACAAGAACTAGAGATTCATATGCAAACCATAAACTTTGCTGGACAAATCACAATGGCTGAATTCAAAGGTCATGCTCAGCTAAAATTTACATTTTGGTTTGAGCAAAGGATTAGACAACAGTTTTCAACCTGTGGATTGTATTTTCTTGTTTCTTCCTGCTTCTGAGCCATTATGGGCATGGCTGAAATAAACACAGTATGATCAATGTTGTCCCATAATTCATCTAAAACAAAAACTCCAAAAAGCTTATCCTAATCTATTATGAGATATCCCGGGATCATGCAGATAGGTCTTCTGCAGTTGATGGGTTGCCTGACCAATTTAAAACTAAGAACAGTTGTAGGATTTCCAAACTGAAGTTTGGACAGTAGGACATGGCTATTTCTTTACTATAACTGTATTTGAACACTATTTTATAAACTATGCATGTTCTGATAAAGTTATATAAAACATCTTGTTCACAATGGGATTAAGTTTAAATAGGTTTATTTATTTCAAATTTATGAACTATTTTCTTCATTTAGCTCTGTATTGAAATTACTCTACTCTGTATTTAGCTACTGTATTTTAGCTGGAAGGCAGAAGAAAAAATGGAAAAGTTGAATCTTTCTCTCTATTACATTAATCTTCTAATCTATTTCATAGAAATAGTCTAAAAGCTGTACAATATATTATTTTATTAATACGTTGATCAGGGATGGGATTCAACCGGTGTTACTAATGGTTTGGTAACTACATTTTGCTGCGCGTGAGTGTAAAAAACTTAAGCTGTGCTGTGCACAGTGAAAAGCACTGCATGTGAGTGCACAGCGTTTGAAAAGCCACTTTTTTCTTGCTATTTCAACCTCAGCTGTGCCGCGCAAAGCAGCTGAGGTTGAAAAAGCAGGAAATAAAGGACAGTAAGAGCCCGGGCAGAGGGGAGGTAGCAAACAGCAGCAAACACAGAACTAGTTTGGTGTCTGCTGCTCTTCAGAGCTACTGGTTTTATTGAGCCGGGCAGAACCAGTAGCATCCCACCACTGACATTGAGTGACTTTCCCCCCCAATTATGTGTCAGTTTGAATCTTAGTGACCACACAGGTAGACATCTATGGAGTTTCTCAGTCATCCGGGTTATGGATGAAAGAAAGCACCTTTGAGACACACAAGTAAACTCTTTCCAGGATGACCTCACCCTTTAGGTCCTTCAATAGTGCCCCGATCACTGCTGTAATCAAGTGGAACCATCTTGCCCCTAGTTGTCTTCTTCCCTTCTTTTTTTCCATCTTTTTCAGCATTATAGACTTTTCTTAGCTGTGAGCTATTGATACAATGTCTTTACAATAATTTGAGCCTGGGCACTTGTTTCTCAAATGATAATTCTGTATTGATTTCTTCTAGCAATTATTTTTCTCTTTGATATCCAAAATATCAAATAGCTTTTCTTAAAGCTAATGTTCACAGAATTAGGCAGTTTCTAATTGGGTTACAAAAACCCAGACCACCACTAGATAGGAGCAAAAAGTTTGTGTCTTCTGTACCTCTTTGATGATATTCAGTGACAATCCAAATTTTTGCTGGCCAGGTATTATGACTAAATAGCATTTCAGATTATATTTAGCTGCAAATCCTTAGCCTGTGATAAAAGCATTTTGCTTTAAATTCTGATAGGTGAGACCAAATTGCTGAAAAATAAGATGATTAAGATAGGAGGCAAACTGTATTTTTATAATAATGTTCATAATGCAGCTTGGAGTAAATGTGTATTTGAAAAATTAGTTAGCTTACTTATGCATGTTTTTCAAAAATTAACAATGGAAACATGGGAAGCAGATTTGTCCATGTAATTGGTTGATGTTGCTTTTATCTAAACTGACCAGCAGCCTATTTAAAAAATGTCAGTCAAGAATATGTCACAGTTCACCTTGGGTATAACAAAATGAATCTAGGGCTTTCTACACGCAATGTATATGCTTATTGATATTTATAAAACACTCTATTACATCTCTTTTGATGTCTAATGTACCATCTAAAGAAAGGCAGAAATATATATATATATATTTCTCTCTCTATATATAAATTTATATAAACTTTAAAAAAACAAATATATATATATATATATACATATATATGCTGTTTAGCTTCCTTCGGGTAATTATCCCACGTCATTGTAGTTCTGTTAAAGTTGTAGCATATACGTTTCAGCAAGAATCTCATCTGCCATCATTCAGGCTTCTTGTGTAGATGTGTGTCTCACAGTTCCTCATCTCCACAGAAGCCTTGATTGTATGGCATGAGATTCTACTGAAAGCATTGCTAAACTTTAACAGAACTACAATTGACGTGGGATAATAGCCGAAGGAAGCTAAAACAGCACAAACAAAGTGTAAAGTACCCGCGACGAGCCCTTAAAAACATATATTATATATTGTTTTTTTTAAGCTTTCGCGGTACTACATTGTGGCGTTTTCAGCTCCTTCGGGTATTATTCCCACGTACATTGTAGTGCTTTTAAAGTTCGTAGCAACATTTTGGCAAGGAATCTCATCTCGCGCATTCATCAGGCTTCTGTATGGAGTTTGGATGTGGGTCAGGTCTCTCACAGCCGTTTGTTTTAAATTTGAGGTTAGCTATCCCTGATTGGTTGGGAGTCTTGGTCTGTGTTTAATTGGACTTCAGAGTTTTGCCTGGCCACATACATTGGGGACAACCAATAGAAGAATAAGTACCCCTTCGGTGATGAACACAAATTGAGTAACAAAGCTGGAACACATCCTCCTCACTAGACCAAACACATGAATATGCCACAGGTCATATAACATTCAAACTTCAATGGCACCAAAACCCTAGCCACTATAGAATACCGCATGCCACGAGAATCATTCAGAGAAGCCATAGAGATTGAAAAAAAAGACCTGAAAGCAATGAATAGAAGAGATGATTTCACCAGACTGTCAACATTTTGGAAAGCCTGCACTCTCAAATAGAAAGATCTCCACACACCACAGCCAGGCAAACACCTGGGCACATAACAACTCCCACTGATACCTCCTAACCTCAAACACCCCCCACCAGGCACCCAGATGAAACCTAGCTGTCCCTATAGATAATATGCCGTCCTTTCAGCACGAAGCCAAGCTGCCTGGAAGCCTCAAACAGGAACATGAGTGTTGCCAGCAATCAAAGCACAAAACAGACAGAAGAAACAGAAACACCAACTCAAGACAACGCCCAGACGTCAAGTAAACACAGCCAATCGACTCCCCAACCAATCTCAGGATAGGCTAGCCTCAAGATTAAAACCAACGGCTGTGGACCTGACCCACATACAAAACTCCATTACAGATATATATATATTATATACGGTTGTGCTGTTTAGCTTCCTGTCGGGCGTATTATCCCACGTCATTGTAGTTCTGTTTAAAGTTGTCAGCAACGGTTTCAGCAGAATCTCATGTGGGGCCCATCATCAGGCTTCCGTATTGGAATGTGTCTCCACAGTTCCTCTGTTTCAAATTTGAGTCGCTGGTCTATTCTGATTGGTGCGTTTCATTAGATTGTATTAACCTGGATCTGTGTTCATTGGACTGGAGTTTGATTGATTGGTGTTTCTGGTTTCTTTCTCGTCTTTTTGTGGCTTTGATTGGCTGCAACACTCTGTTCTGTGTTGGAGGACTTTCAATGCAGCTTGGTCGTGTGAAAGGAGTGGTGCGCTATTTCATCAGCAAGCTGGGTATTCACCTGGGTGCCTGGTTGGGGGGTGTTTCAGTTGGAGCATTCAGAGGGGTTGTTGTTAGCTCAGGTGTTTGTCTGATTTGTGGTGTTGGAGTCTTTTCTAATTTGAGAAGTGGCAGGCTTCCAAATGATTTGACACACACCACACATCACACACAACACACACACACAACATATATATATATATATACATACACACACATATTTATATATATGTTTTTTTAAGTTTTTCGCGGCGTACTGTACATGTGTGCTGTTCAGCTTCCTTCGGGTATTATCCCACGTCATTTGAGTGCTGTTAAAGTTGTAGCAACATTTCAGCAGGCAATCCCATCTGCCATCATCAGGCTTCTTAATGGATGCGGGCTCTCAACAGCTCCATGGTTTCAAATTTAGGCTTGGGTCCATTGTCGATTTGGCTAGCAGCCTGGGTCTTGTTCATTGGGACTTGGCAGTTTTGATTGATTGGTGTTTCTGGTTCTTTTCTGTCTTTGTGCGCTTGATTGTGGCCTTGACAAACACTCTGTTCTTGTGTTGGAGCTGTATCAGTGCAGCTGTGGCTTCGTGTGAAAGGGGAACGGCTGCTATTCATTAGTCAAGCTAGGTTTCACCTGGTGCCTGGTGGGGGGGGTGTTTGAGTTGAGGCAACTCAACTCCAACTCAAACATCTCCCCACACTCTGAGCAACAGGACAGACTCCCTCTGATGCCTCCGAACTCCAAACGCCCAAAACACAGACAGAAAGAAACCAGGAAACGACCAATCAATCAAACTCCAAGTCAATGAACACAGACCCAGCTCCTAGCCAATCAGAATGGGACCAGCCTCAAATTTGAAACCAGGAGTTGAAGACCCACATCCGATACAGAAGCCTTGATGAATGGCAGATGGGATTCTGCTGAAACGTTGCTACAACTTTAACAGCACTACATGACGTGGGATAATACCCAAGAAGCTAAACAGCACAACACACACACACACCACACACACACACACACACATATATATGAACATTACACACACAATTTCCATAATATATGTTTTTTTTAAGATTTTCCGGGTTACTACATGTGTGCTGTTCAGGCTCCTTCGGGTATTATCCACACGTCTATTGTAAGTTTATCTTTTAAAATTGTGGCAACGTTTCAGCAGAATCTTATCTGCCATCATCAGGCCTTTCGGTATTGTGTGTTCATTCTGTGAGTCAGACTTTCACAGCCATTTCAGTTTTAATTTGGGCTAGCCTACTTGCTGTGCAGAATGGGGTTTTTTTTCTTCATCCTGATTTGGTTAGGGAGTCGTTGGTGTGTGTTATTGGTCTTGAGTTTGTTTTGATTGGTGTTTTGATTTGTTCTGTCTGTTTTGTGGATTTGATGGATGGCACATCATGTTGTCCTGTATTGGAGGCTTTCAGTGCAAGCTTGGCTTCCGAGTAAAAAGATGGCTATTATCTATAGGAAGCTAGGTTTCATCTGGGTGCCTGTGTGGGTGTGTGTTTAAGCTGGAGGTATCAGGGGAATGTTTGTTGCCAAGCTGTTTGCCTGGTTGTGGTCTGTGGAGATCTTTCTATTTGAAGAGTGCAGGCTTCAAATGATTGACTAGTCTGGTGGAAATCATCTCTTCTATTCATGCTTTCAGGTCTTTTTTTCAATCTCTATGGCTTCTCTGAATGATCTGTGGCGCGGTTTCTATTAGTGGCTAGGTGTTTTGGTGGCCATTGAAAGTTGATGTTATGGAACCTGTGGCATTTCATGTGTTGGACTAGTGACGGAGGTGTGTTCGCTAGCTTTTTTAAACTCAATTTTTTTGTGTTCATCCAGGCAGGTACTTATTCTTCTATTGGTCTGTCCAATGTATGTGGCTGGGCATGATGCACAGGAAACTTCATATATGCCTTGAACTTCATATAGACCTGGAAAACCAAGGCATATATGAAGTTCCCTGTGCATCATGCCCGGCCACATAAATAATTTTGTTAGCAATAGCATTTGGACTTATATACCACTTTACAGTGGTATATAAACCCTCTTTAAGCGGTTTACGGAGTCAGCTTACTGCCTCCAACATTCTGAGTCCTTATTTTACCCACCTTGGAAGGATGGACAGCTGAGTCAAACTTGAGCCTGGTGAGATTCGAACTGCTGATGCTGGCAATTGGCAGTCAGCAGAATTAGCCTGCAGGACTGCATTCTAACCACTTTGCCACCACGGCTCTTGAGTTAGAGTGCCATATTGACAGTTTAGAATAGATATAAATCTAGGTTGTGGCCAAAAATACCTTTGTGGCTCTCGGCACAAGAAGCATTTTATGAAAGACAAATGATAAGTAAACATAAATGATTAACTAACTCTGATATACTAGAATATTGCCAGAAGAATGTAAAATAAAATCAAGAGAAGATTTGGTAGCAAGAAGGATACACAAGTCAATGGCTTTCTTATATACCATTATTAGAAAAAGTTTGAAGTAGGTAAAAGAATTTTTGATACCGAACTATATAAGATTGAATTTGAAACAGAATTTTGTACAGATGATGAATGTGTGGACAAAATGTATCAATTTTTATTGAAATTTGAAATAACATTTTTTCTTAGAATATACAAATGGAACAGTGGGAAAATACATGGTTGAAAGAACTGAAATATACATTATTATATTTTTGAAAGAAATTTTTTATAAAATAATGTATTCTTTGTATATATCACTGAAAAATTGTGTCGAATATATAAGGCACAAATTTATGCTGGAAATGTAATCAACAAGAGGGAACATTTTATCATGTTGTTGGAGGCACAAAAAAGGTAAAATATAGATGGTTTTAAAGACTGATGAATAAACAGTTGGAATAAAATCATGGAACTTTTTATATATGATAACTGCACAATAATAATGTTGTGCAACATGATTATATGTACAAAAGTAGAAAGATTCAAGTTTAGATACAATACAGGAACGGATTATGAAAATAGCTAAATTGACAGCTTTGTTAAAGAAAATATACTGCCTAAGCTTAAAACCTTATTGTCTTTTATATGTAACAGGAAAAAAAACAAAAGTATGAAAAAAAAACAAAAGTATGAGATATGGTTCTGATGATTAAAAGAAACAATTATAAAAAAATGTCAGTAATGTTATAACTATAGACCAAAAAGTTATTTGCACTTGTATTTATAATTGTTGTAAAAGAAAATTGGAAATAACTTTAGATTTTCTTTCTTTGTCTGCATTTTTGGCTTCATCTTTTTCTCATCTTTTTTTGTTCCCTTCTCTTTAATTTTAGCTTTTGTCTTACTTCTTTGAACACACACACACACATTGTTGTTATATTTTGGTGTCCTATATATACCGTGTTTGAAATAATTATTACTTTCTAATTATAGCTAAATATTCAACAAACTCCACTGTAGTACGATTAAAACAGCTGAAAACTAGCTGTTCCTGTGTCCATGAGTAAGAATGTAGTTCATAATTACAGTACCATTCCATTAACTGATTTTTTTAAAAGTACTAACTAAAATGCACTTTCCTATATTTCCCTTCTGAACCTGTGGCTCTCCAAAAATATTTGTGTCAACTAAGAGGCATCTAGAGATCCACAGATTGTTTTATTATTTTATTTTGTTATGTTATTATTAAATCCACTGGTTATTTTATCACATTTAGAGACCCTCATACTAAAAAGATAATTTCCCAGTAGTTTATATCAAAAACATAAATTCTAAAAACAGAACTAAAGTATCAATCTACCATTGTGCAATAGGTGCTAGGGTGACTGATTTACTTCCTAAAAACTCTTTAGAAATTTTGGACATTTTAGAAAATATCCAAGGAAGATCTATATTAAACAAGAAATTTAAAAACTTCACCAAACAGCTTTTAACTTTTAATCTAACATGATGACAAATATTTATTACCCTGCATCTTGAATTGCTATGTAATTTATTGGGAAATCATCTATAAACTGAAAGACCCATCCTTTAAAAATAGAAGTGTACTGCAACCATGAATCCAATGTTCTCATTGTTATCTTCCAGATATGTTGAAGTTTAATCCATTAAAAATGTTCGAATCCCATAAACAGTAAAACAATATCTCTCACTGAAGCTCATCTCAGATTGAAGTCCCAATTATCATCATCTATTCCTTATGGAATAAAATGTTTATCAATATATTTCCATCCTACATTTCTATACATAGGGCTCTAAGAACTACCCATCAAACCAAAACAATAAAATTAAATGAAATATGATTAAAAAACTTTAAAAATCAGATAATTCAGATTAAAAAGATCAGGCGAGGAGTAAATCATGACTCCTTTCCTGAAAGTGGAAAAATGGCTGTTCAGTACATTCCAGAAAACTTGGCACAGAAACCCTATGAACATTTGTCATCAGTATAGTTTTATATAAATGAAATAATAGAACAAGATAAAGTGTACCCACTCACTACTACATATATCAAGTTCTGTTCCATGCACTCGTGATAATCTTCCTTTGCAACAATTACACTAATATTTATATGCATAAAAAGGTAATATCCAAGACTCCATCCTCAGAGCTAGAAACCTTGTGTAGATAAAGTAATATAAAAGGGAATGAAAGAAATGTGTAATCTCTGAAGACAGTTTGACAAGTCACGGGATAGTCAAAATCCATCATTGATACAGGCAACAAAAGCCAATTAAAACATTGCATTTTCACTACACAGCCCCATAAGTCTCCTGGGAAGAAAAGCATGAAATATATTCATATGACAAAACACGTGAAGAACATGTTTTAAGAAACCATAATATTAAAAAAATATATCATAGGTTAATTGTTCTTGAAGTTCTATTACAACAGATAACATAAACCATAAGTCCGTAACCAACAACTCATGGCTTGTAAGCTTCACTTCACACGTTGTCTAATACAGCTTTTTCAAACTATGTTCTAGGGAACCCTAAAGGTCTACTAGACTAAGGCAGGGAGGGAGGGAGGGAGGAAATGAAGGAAGGAAGGAAGGAAGGAAGGAAGGAAGGAAGGAAGGAAGGAAGGAAGGAAATCACTTGAATGCTGCCAATTTTCTACCATTAAAACACTGCTATATGACTGGGGGTGGATTGGGGAGTGGGTTTTGGATTTTGTTAATAGCAGATTCTGCAATCTGGAAAAAAAAAAGAAAAATCTAGTACTCTGCAAATAAAGAAACAAATAAAAAGTCTGCATGAGGCTCATCCAGTTACTTAAAGCACCCTTACAAATTAAAAGACATTGACTGAATATAAAGAAGGCAATATTTATATCCTTAAATGTCTAATAGTCATACAAATATTTCACACAGAAGTACATCGTAAGTACAGATAATAAGATTTGGAAGTTTTTCTCAAGCCATAAGATGCGTAATAATATCTTGCCACCAGGTGGCTCCTCACAGATGTTGTGTGATCACTTTTCTCTCTTAGCGTTCAGTCAACTAGATTTCCTTGCTTAGAAATACTATGGCCTAATTCTAGCGATCCACTAGGGCTAAGATGAGACTTGCTTATTTTTAACCTTCAGTTCATGCATATAGAAACATTGGACTGAAAGCTTTATTCAATATGTAAGGATGCATGGGAGATGAAGATCTTGCAGGAAAGTTACCAGATTCTCTACTCAAGTAAAGCAAAATATTATCCTACCTTTCTCCCTTGGCATATGACCTAACCTTTTTTTTTGTTTTGTTTTTATACCCAAGAATTTCAGAAGTATCTTCTGGGTTGTTACATAATGACTATGTTCATTGGTTGATCAATTACTTTTGATTATTAGATAGGGTCCCTACGAAACACAGCTGCATAAATACCAGAAGCAGTTTTCTCAAATGTATATAAGTTGTATTAATTCTACTATTCCTTCAGTAACTCTTAAAAGGCTCCCTGAGGCAACTGTCTATCCAAACTTTCCTATCCACTTTACACAATTGAGACCAAGGGTCTCCAACATTGCTCATCCCAGTCCCCCCTCGGATAATCCCTTAGCATCAGCTAAACCTAAAACATCCAAGCAGTCACAAGAGATTAGAGGTACCTGCCAGGAACTAGGAGATTTTTTTCCCCTTTTTCATTCATCAAATGCAGTGAATGAAAGCTCCCCTCCAAACACTGCAAGCTGTGCGCTCAGGAGCTTTATCACCTTTCAGAAAAAAGTCTATATCCTCCTCGGAGAGGTTCGGGAAGAGCCAGGAAGGAAGATAAAGAAGGAAGGAAGGAAGGAAGGAAGGAAGGAAGGGAGGGAGGAGGGAGGGAAGGAAGAATCCAGAAGGCGTCCAGTCATCGAAGCAGAGAAACCCTCTTCCTCACCCAGGCGACCAATCCGTTTGTTAAACGGATTCCGAATCGCTCGGTTAACAGGGATGAAGTTTGGAATGGCCGTAATTCGCTCATCGCTAGGGCTGAGAGCAAGGTCGTTAGGTCTCCCCCTCTCTCCTCCCCGCTCCAAATGTGCCCCATCCATGTTCTAGGTTGCAAATGCGCGCACACAGCAGCAAACTCCAGGATCTGATGCAAAAAGAAAAAAAAAAAAAGACCCTCCCCCCAATTCTTGAAACGGTGCTTTGGCGTACAGCTGTGGTGCGGGGGTGGGGCGGGCTGGGGGGACCCGGGTGGCGGGAGGTTTTTCATGTGCAATTGGCAAGGTCCAGTCATTGCCTTCCGCCCTCCCTCTCTCTTTCTCTCCCTTTCCCCTTCTTCTCAGTGACGTGTTTAGGACATTGGTTTCATAGACGAAAAGACCCTCCGAGCTCCCGATAGCTCGGCGTTTTATTTATTTATCTTTTTGGGGGGTGGGGGGGTGGGAGGGGAGCGGGAGGGTGGATGGAAGAGCGCGCGCACCACCGCCCTCCTGCCGCCGAGTCGATCCCGACCGATGCGCCCACCGCCCCAACTCTTCGGGCTTGGCAGAAGCGCTTTCCACCCGGGGAAAAAGCCCCCCGAGCCGCCTCCGCCGACCTTCCCAAACACGATCCGATCCAGGGCGGAATCCCCGCAGGCTTTTTGCGGGGCGAGAAAGGGCAAGAGAGACGGGAGATTTGGGCTGGGGTTGTTGGCAAGGGCGGAATCTCTTGCGAAAGAATCGCCTTTTTCCCCCCCAGCCCGGCTTAGCCGAACGCCCGGCTCTTGTTTCCTTTCAGCAAAGCCCGGGCTGGAAGCGGCGCCGCGTTCACCCCGCCAAGCTCGGCTCCAGGACGAGCAGAATCAACCGCACCCGCTCCAGCCCCAGCCCGGAGGATGATGCCGCCGCCGCCGCCGCCGCCGCCTTCTCCTCCCCATCCCCATCCCCTTCCCGCCTCCGCCGCTTGGCATCGCTTCGCACAGGTCGAAATGCGACAGGGCAGGGGGAGGGAGGCAGGGAGAGATGCGGGCTTACCTTCTCTGGCTTTGAGCAGAACCGTGTTGGCCACGATGTTCTCCAGCTCCATTGACAAGCTCGGGCGGGACGCGCGGCAGGCAGCGGACGATGGGCAGCTTCGCCTTCGCCGACTCTACGGCAGCGCGGCACCAACCCCCTGCCCCGAGGGCATTCTTGCGCTGCTTTCTCTGGCTTCCTCCGGCGAGCTCCTTCCTTCAGAAAGAACCACCGCTTGCAGGCTTGCCCGCCTCCTCCTCCTCCTCCTCCTGCTGCTGCTGCTGCTGCCTCTCCCTCCTCCAGCCCGAAACTCTTTCTCCCCTTCGCTTCGCCGATTTCGCTTACTCCATTCTCGGTGCCGACATGTAAAAGCGTTGGGGGGGGGGNGGGGGGGGGGGGAAGGAAAAGCCCACCCTCTCACCGCCCCCCCCTTCCTCTGCTGGGAAGGTTTCAGATGGGCGGGCTTCTCTCCCTCCCTCCGCGGGGGTGTGGTACTATGAAGTGGGTTCCGCAGCATTGCGCAGGCGCCATGCTCAACAGCTGGCTCGTTCCCCTGAGCGTGTCGGGAGACGTAGTTTCTCTCTCGCTCTGGTAAAAGCTGGGGGGGGGCGCGAGGGGAGGCGAGGGGGGTTTTTACCACCAGCATCCGTTCCTTGCATAGCGCATGCAGGCTGGTCGGGCGGTGAGCACTTGGATGCCCGGCCAGGTTTTTCACCTGCTTTCCTAGGGTAGGAGTGATGGAGCAACTCCAGAGTAAAAAAGGGAAGCGGAAATAGTCTGGTGTTTTGTTTTTTAAATTATAATTCTCACGGTTGAACGAAGACCGTCATGATTCACAATCCGTTCCAAGACGATCAATCTGCTGCTTTGGTTTAATGAAATAAGCTGCTCGTGAAAATATTTTGACAGTTCCTCAAATGCTGTTAATGTTTCTGTGTGCACAAGTTCCTGTTAAGTGAACAAGGAAAATAAATTACATGGAAGCCAAATGAATTTAGCGCCTTGAGCTCCCACTATGGTTTTAGAAAAAATAGGACTTGTGGAGAAATATGGGGAAAAATATTAATTATGGACAGTTCATAAGTGTTCCCAAGGAAGTAAGATATTTAATTGAAAAGAAATGTTAAAGATGTTAAGATGTTAATGAATATTAATGATAGAATTGAATTGGAATGGAATGAGTGCTTTATTTACATATATATAAAACCTTTTTTTAAAGAATATAGTGTGTATTTTAAGAATGTACCAACCAGAATTCAATTGGAAGTTATGTATTATATTGNGAAGCTTAAATAAGAGTTGAATGGATAAAATTAAAAGATATAAAGGCATCATACTCCAATTAGTAACTACAGGAGAACATTTGTTTAATGAGAAAAAATAATATGAAATTGAAACAGGACAGACAAAAGTATAAATATAATAATTTGAATTGAGATGAGATAATCAAAATAAAGTTGAGAAAATTAAAAAAGGGGAAAAACTGCGTAGAAAATGTAAAACAGTAATAAGATAGAACATAAGAATGAGCATGAAATTTGTGTCTGTATGAAGAAATGTAACCCGAGACCATGCTATTTTTTTTTTAAAGATGTTTTATTTGTATTATGGGTTTTTTTTTGTGAAAACCCAAATAAAATTTTCAAAACAAAAAAATACTGTATATATAAGCAAGGACTTTGATAATAGAGCTTCAGCTCTTCAACTCTCAAGCTTTTTGCCTATAGATCACATTACTTCTAGGGAAGCCCTGACTAATTCAGTGCCAGAGTTATTCCAACAAATCTACTCTAATAATGAAAAGTCATCTTATCACACTCTCCCCTCAGTAAATTTGGTATATTCTTTGATAAGGTTGCAAACAACTGGCAGGCAATTGATCTGTAATTAGTGTGGCAACTGTGCAAGACAGACTCTGCTGGGATTTCCTCATTTATCTACCTGGTGCTACACATTTCTGCTCAGCAATAAATTATTTAGGCTTTCCCTTAAATACAAATGGTTTTATACAAGCACTGTTATTTAAGGTGCTTTCTAAATGTAGAGGACCATTGAAATTTCTGATTATCTATTACCAAAGGCATTTTTGCAAGCAAGATAATTTTTCACACACAACTTGCTGCACAATTACTTAGCATGTCATTCCTCAACTGATTCTTTAAATGGAAAACTAAGAGCGGTCTCTTTTATGTTTTCCTGGCATGCCACATTTATCACTCGACTGAACAAAGCTTTCTGACCAATCTAATTTCTAGCGCTCCATTTGTCCATAGTCACATCATCTGAGCAATATAGATACAAGGCTGCACAGTATCATAGCATTATCAGTCGAGGTTTTTCAGCTACAAACAGGTACATTGACCCCCTGATAATTTATAAGTGTATGCTATACAACATTTTACAGATTGGTCTGTTTATGGATGTTTTCATGGGGCAGGGCCTTCGTCTTCAGGAAACAAATCAGCTCACAGCAGTTGGCTTCTTTTGGCATTCAAGACAAATCCTGACAGTTATTTAAAGAATGGCTGGGGTCATTGGACAAGTTATGCACCATCCAGGAAAAGTCTTTACCATCACTGTAGGAAAATCTCACTAATGCCTGGAGAGACTCTGGGAAACAAAAAGAACTGAATATATGGGCATCTGCTCCTTCTTTTTGCCAACAGAAGCTTCAGTACTCATAAAATTTTAGAGGTCCTTGCCAACAGCTGATTCACAGTAATGCACATGAGTAGTATTTTCTCATAGAGAGAATACTAAAGATATTTTTTAAAAAGCAACAACTGATGGATAAGCAAGAACACTCATAGCAGTGTGCTCCTCTGAGCTCCCCACATGAGGCTGCGGAGTTACGTTTTACCTTTCAGAATGTCATGAGAGTGGGGGAGGAGGGATCCCTTCGCTCCAGAAGAAGAAATTCCATAGGGTGGGTACAATAGTAGTTTGGGCATCTTAAATTACCCAGTGCATTTGTGTGAATATATTCAAATATTATCTGGGTTTACATGCCATGCGAATGTGGTTTGTTTGATACATATACAATTCTGTTTGAATCTGGCCATGAACACTTTATAAACTCTGTTTAATACTTTAGTATGATGTGTATACCCAACCATTAGTAGCTTACTGAGAAATTAAACAACAAAAATAGCATGTCTAAATCTGAATATTGTATAAGTCAATCTATCATGATCATATCTGATCATATTAGATATACTGATGCAATTGTTGTGCTAGTCTATCCATAAGGGACATATGACTTTATTAAAATTCAGACATTAAAAAAACACCTTTATTTTCAAAAAACAGAATTCTTCACCCTTCCAAAGAAACAAACATTGAAGATGCAAAGATACAATTAAATAACTGAAAGACTAATAATAAAATGTTCAGTTTGTAGTGGCCAGATCTCCAGCTGAAATCTAGCTCAGAATAATAATTTTAAAATGTGACTTCATACTCTCTCAGAAATTATTGGAAAGATATTTGCATGTATATATCTCTTTACATCTATATCTGTTGCTTTCCACATCTGCAGAAATTTTATATTAAAGAAAATGTTAAATAAATATTTAATAATATAATATAAATATATTAAAATGGGGAAAACATGGCTCATTGACAAAGACAGACATAATATTTGGTGTTTATATCAGGAAAACTATCATTGCAGTATAAGCTCTGCCCTTTTTAGATGAGCCTGGTGCAATATTATGTTTGCAAGAGAATCTTACAACTCAATATTTCAATGCTTATTTCCTCATTCGCCATCTCCCATGCTGTAGATGCTCATGAGCATAGAATTCCTGTCAATAAACAAAAAAGATGGTCAGCTAGGTTTAACTGATGCTATAAGCAACTTGTCTTCTCTGCAGAAATGGAATGTATCAATCTAGCTTCCTTCACTGGTAGAGGGTTTGATTGATAGCCTATAGCACATAAGTTCCAATGATGTGGCTGTTGCATTTGTAGGAGAGCCTATTTTTCATTGTGTTATGTTTGAGACTTCTAAGCTCTACACTAGGCACCTTTGAGATCTTCAGAAAGTCTTCAGAGTTTCTCACAGAGATGATTAAAAAAAAATGAGTTGAATTGATAGAGAGCCTGTATCATTTTTTATTTCCACATGAAATATGAAGTTATAACAATGGGTAGATTTTAGGATTCTTCAGCCAGGATGCTATTCAGTTCTAACAGCACTGGAAGTATCCCATGTAAATGCTAGAAAATGCTCTTCTTTGCATGGAATTTCTGGAAAATATTTTGCATTCCTGCTCTTTCAATAATCTTAATCATTATGTCTGCAGTCTTAGAATATTACCAGATGAGACTTTCATTGACCAATGCCACTATCTTATCAAGATATTTTTTTGAGAATCCAGATAAGGATTGAGATTTTTTGTATCCTTCTTTTCTTTTTCCATCATTGTTTCTGAAATTCTGTTTTCCAGGAAAAATGAGATGTCTTGAGGAAGCAAAGACTGATTGTAGTAGAAGCTAGCCACATCTCCATAAAGATTTATCTGGATTAGGTTCTCTTGAAATTAGTGCCTTTTGTTTTTATTTAGGGTTAACAATATTTGTATAATAAGAATTACATATTTTTAGTAAGGTTGACTATTGATCCTTCGCAATACCAAGTAATGAATATATGAATGAACATTTTTGAGTTCACTCTAAAAAAGACCTGATCTGAGCAAATAAAGTATTGTCCTTTGAGAGTCCCATTAGCCTTACAGAGTTTTGTTTCATAGGATATTAAAACCCTTCCTCTACTGATTAGAGCTTCATAATACCCCATATATTACAGTTGTGGTAATATTTTGCACATTGGGCAAAACACACTCCTGATCTTCTTGCATTTGTGATTGGCTAACTAAATTCATTGACTTGGTTGGTAAAATAATGGCCAAGGCTAAGTTGGTCACATGAACTGAAAAGGAGCAGGAACACTATTAACGCTCACGCCAACTTATTGAAGAAATATATAGGAAATATAAAACATAGGAAGAAGTTAGTTGACATTACAAATGAAAGATAAGATACAGCCAGCGCTATGAAGGTAGGAAAGTAGGTAGTAAAATGAATGTTGCTAGTGGATTTAGAGGCCGATCTGCAGACAGGCTATGCACACTCAGTACTTAAAAAGCTTCTGCTTTGAGAGACATGTTAATTTTAGAGATTTTTAGGGATGAATGCAGTGCATTCAGTGCATTAAGCTGGCACAACAATACTGCAATAACCACCAATTATCTCAGAGACTAGTTTGGCTGTTGAGGAAACTATAGTGCTCTCAGTCAGGGGTTTCAACCTCACATCATCATGGTATTATCACATGACATATTGCAATTTTCCTCCCTTTGATAAACGAGACATGAACATGGCCAGCACGTGACATATCCTGCCCACAGGCCACAAAAATTTGACAGCCCTGCTCTAAGTGATCTTGGAGAATATGCTATTTTAAACATGTTAAAGTTGAGCCACAGGCATACACCAGTGGCTCAATACAGAGAAAAGCTCTATAAAAGGCCAAATATTCCTGGCTTAGCTCAATAGCTCCAGATCAAAGATTAATCAAAACTTCACTGAATTCATATATTTTGTTAAGCTTTAGGTTTGACTTAATGTATCAACCAAATCACTATATTTTAAAATCATGATTTATGGTTAATGTTAAAGGTAATCGACAGCAATATTGTTGAACATGTTCAAAACTACAACATACCAAGCCTGACAGTATAAACCAGTGGTGGGATTCAATTTTTTTTACGACTGGTTCTGTGGGCATGGCTTGGGGTGTAGCAGGGGAAGGATATTTAAATCTCCAGTCAGAGGTGGTATTTGCCCATTTTCTAAACTACTCAAAATTTCCGCTACCAGTTCTCCAGAACTGGTCAGAACCTGCTGAATACCATCTCTGGTAACAACTTTATAGATTAATTTCCCTCTTTAATACACTATTGCTTATTGAACATTACATGCAATGCTTCAAACAATACTTAAAGATTTAGTACACTGCTCTGATATTTTACCAGCACCCTGGCGTGTGACAGATATGTTTTCAGTATCCAGAGCACTTTCTGGAAAAAAAAAGTTGACTACGCCCTATAAAATGACACAAGAATAGAGGAATATGTAATAATTCCATGTCACACACAAATATTTGAAAAGGAGACCATGTATCTTCCCTCTTCCTCTTAGCTGCCACGTTATTCTTGCTTATTATGGAAAGTTTTTTTTAAAAAAAACCGTCAGTGCTTACATGTTTTTTGTCACATTTGTGAGGTGAAAAATGTGGCTATTACCTAACCAGTTCAAAATACACATACAGAGGTAACTTATGATTTAAAAAAAAAACAGTTTCAGCTTGAGAAAACCACACTAGATGAATAAGAAAGCACAAATGAAAATGATTATATTAAATATGCTGGACACAAATAAGGGAATTACAACAAAAAGAAGAAAACACAGGCCCAAGATATGTGAGTGAAAGCAAATGAATGAAGCGAGATTCAGTGACCTTTATTTTAATTTTCTTTAGCTCTGAGACTTTTTATAGCCAAGACCTAGAATGCACTCATCTGATTATCTTGAAATGTGAAGAAAAATATATTTTTTTCCCATGCTGGAATGCTAAACCAAGCAGCACTCCATTTATCCTTTTCTTTCCTGAAAATCCAAATAAAACTCTAAATCTGTGATGTGTGGTCAAAGATTAATAATCAAACAAGAATTTAGTAAGTACTTGAAAATGAATACGTCTGACAGAAAGTGAAGTATCTCATTGCCAAATTATAAAACACCAGGATGGTGGTGGAAGTGGTGTCCTTTTTCATATTATCCAAACAAAGCCCTTTCTTTTCCTCTGTATAAATATTTACATTATCACTAAACTTTTCAGCTTATTGTTACACATCTGATATCCTCCTGCTAGTGATACAAGAAAATGAGTAAGAAGTACATTGGCTGTACAACTTCATCAAATTTCAGTGCCAAAAGTCTGCTTCAATTTTGGGATATATTCATTTTGTAGATGTATACTCTTTTTTATTATATTATACATTATTATTATTATTATTATTATTATTATTATTATTATTATTATTATTATTATTATTATTATTTATTATTATTATTATTTATTATTATTATTAATTTTAGCCCATAGAATACCAATCTAAGCTACACCTCAAATTCCTTTTGAATATCTCAATATACTTTTGCATCAGTATTAGTGTCTGATATATGATTATGGGTTCTTGCATTTAAACTCTTAAAATTGGAACTCTTAATATAAACCTATAAAAAGTGTTCTGAATTATTACATTCTGTACTGTCCAGGAATCCTGGCTGTTATTTTAAACTTGAACTGGTTAGTTTATTAAAAGTTTTACATTAATAACATAATTTAATAATTATTTCATTATTAGTGTTAACTTATGCAATTATCAACATTAAACGACAAATACATGTTTTTTCAGGGAAAAATATTTATGTAGGACAAGGTGACAAAGATTGAATATTGGTATCTGAGCATCAGTAAAGTAAAATAGACTGTAATTTGTTATTTCACATTAAAGAAACATTATTTCTTTTGTTGTAGAAAAACAAAATTAAAACAAATGTGGAACCCAGAAAATGATAACATAATTTCCATTTGGATCCAGTGAGTGCCAGTCAAGATTTTGTTGATCTATCTCTGTGGTCTGCATACAATAATTTCAGAGAAACTAGAAACTGAACAGGTCTATGCTTACTTGAAACACCTGATAGACACCAATTCCAAAAAAATATACGAATTATAGGAAACTGGAATGCTGACATTGAAATAAAACAGNTCTATGCTTACTTGAAACACCTGATAGACACCAATTCCAAAAAAATATACAAATTATAGGAAACTGGAATGCTGACATTGAAATAAAACAGCATCTGGAATAATGGGAAAGATTGGCCCTGGTGTATTAAGAAAGATGAGACAGACTAATAGAGCTCTGCCAAACAAATGCAATTCCTTAACATTATAAAATATGACATGGACATCACCAGAGGGACAAGAATGAAATCAAATTGCCTTACATACTCTAAAAGCAATGATGAAGTTTTATTGTCAGCAAAAACAAGATCTAATGCTAACTGTGGCTGAGACCATAAATTCATTTTATGATCAAGATTAGAATTTCAATTAAAGAAAATGAATAAAATCATCAAACAAACAGGATGCAATCTCAGCAATATTCCATGTGATTATGTATTAAAAATTAAATTTGACAAAATTCCTGGAGGACTCTGAAATTTGTGATATAACTACAGAATAAAAACATCCTGAAATTCAAACACCCCCCTACTAAAGACAAAATGGTTATTTGCAGACACATTGGATGAAAGACAGAATGAAAACAACAATAGTGGCAAAGGAAAATATACCCAAATAAAGTTTAAGTTCCAGAGAAGATCATGAGGAGACAAAGAATTATTTCTAACTAAATAGATAACAGATAACTGAATGGGAAGGATAAGAAATGTATTTAATTCCAAAATAACATTTTTATGCAACATTTTTATACATTTTAAAAAAAGATAAAGTAGCTAAAGATCTAATGAAGAAAGATATAAATGATATGAAGGAGAAATGACTATATAGAAGAACTGAAAGGAAATTCTAGTGAAATGATGTTCTGCACCTGTTGCCTGTCAGCCATAGGAAGATCATTCCAGTCCTATTCATCTGTTGAAAGACAAGTTGAAATTCCATTACCACTTATTCAATCTCACTCTCTCCAAATGCATTAAAACAACTAGCTGAGAAAGTTTGGAGGCATTAAGTTGAAAACCTGTTAACAAACTATAAAGTATTTTAGAAGATAAAATATTAATATGACTCCTGTGAGAATAATATTAAGACAAAATATGAAGACCTAAGAGAAAAGCATGGCTGTTTTTCTAAAAGTAAGTGCTAGGCTAGGTTTCATAAAGAGAGCACAGCTCTGAACAGCTCTTTCATCTCCATCTCCATTTCAGATGGAGAAGAGAATTGGAAGAGAGACTCTGGTGATGATCTTAGAACACACTACATTACACACAGAAAAGATGTCTATGCAGATAATAATCTCATAAATTGTGTCAGACTTTATGAATCAAAATCAGCAAGTAAGGGGGAAAGTCTCTTGTGACAGCCATAGTGAATGTCACTATGTGTGGCATAAAAATATGTTCTGCTGTGAGAACAATTGACATATTGATTTAAAGCTGGTGCCAGTGCACAGAGCTTTCTTAATAGCTTCTGTATATAGTATACTGTCTGAATAATCAATGGCATCTAAATTTTCTTAGAATGACCTTTTTTAAAGCTTCAGTAGATATAAGAGCTTACCTATACCTCGAAATTCTATACAGAACTTTATCTTTACTTAGAATCTGCAGTATAAGGTCCCCTATACAGAAGCCAAATGTACGTTGCGGTATCTGCTATCCCGCATTAGATGGGCACCTCATGATAGGGAGCGAAAGGAGAAAGAAACAAAGTTCCTCGGATGAGTGTGCACAGAATGTCTGGATACTGACTCTTTTATTATGCTCAATCAAAGGAGGTGATTGTTTATACCAGAGCCTAAGGTCAAGCCCAGGTCAGACAAAATACACATGATTTTAATTAGCTCAGATAGGCAAAATTCCAGGTCAGACAGGATCGCAAGATTACAATTCATCAGGATATTCCTGCTTTACAAAGCTGCATGCCTAAACAACTTAATTACAATGTAAGTAAGCTATTTCTACAGATGTTTAACTCCTTGTCCTGTACGTGTGTCCTGCAAAAGTCACTGAGAGACAGAAGCCTCAATGATTATACATGAGTGATACAATGTATCAAATCCTGAACAATATATAGTTACAATGATACAAAGTTGCAAACATATGAAAGCCCATAGTTTACTACATCTCTCTGTTTTTATTATTTATGACGAATCTTCTTCCTTGTCAAGAAGCAGGACCTTTTTTCTGAAATGTTCATTGTCCCAGTCATCTAGCAGGAGTGCGACCCGTCAGCGTCAGGGTTGTCCAAGGAGTGGTAACTTAGCAATGTCCATTTTTTCGTCGGTGTTAAAGGACTTAACATGAGCTTGCAATAACACATTACATTAGCAGTTATGGAGGATAATTGATTTTTCAAAAATTGCAATATTCTATTAAAACAACAACGGTCTATAATACATATCAATATAATGATTATTAATGGTCCTGCAATGCAGTTAAAAGAGTTGTAAGCCCATGGTGGAAATAGAAAACAAGCCTTGATACCAATTATAACATGTTTAACTTTCGTTTTCTCTATTTTTAAGCTTTTTCTAATTCTTTCATAGAATCCAACACGATCCCCTGCTATCAGCATAAAAAACAACATTTTTCTTTAAGCGCAGCACCCAATCCCCTTGTTTTAAAAATAACAGATCTAAGCCTCTATGATTTGCAAGACTACTTCTGAGAGGACGTTCAAGGAGTTTTGTAAAGCTGTAATTGATTTTCAATTCGTAATAAATTCATCATCAATGACTGAACCCAGAGCTGTAATTTTTTGTTCCAGAGACAGCTAGTCCTGCAATGGCCCGTGGCTGCACCCGTGGTGCCCAGAGCAAGCAAGTAGACCTAGAAGTGAGAGTACTAATAATTTCCCGCTTTGCTCTGAGGGTATTCCATGGGTGCCTGTAAGGATATAAAATCATCAGAATTATACACATCAATTTTTGGTATAAGCCCATACTTGAATGCAAAATGATTTGGATTTAATAAGTTCATCCCCATAGACACATGCTGTAAGACCGGTGGAACAAGCCAGACAGAATTATTGCCAGGGATAAAATACATTCCTTTCAGGCGTGAGTTAAATCTCCTCCTGAAGTGGTGTAGACTGGAGCTATCCTCCGATGGTGTGTAGTGGCCAGGCGGTTCTTAGGAAGATATAACTTACAATGATAGCCATTAGAAACATTATGACAATATTGTGAGTAATTGGATGGAATATTTCCAAGCAACACTGACCCAGTGATGGAAGAAACAGTAATAGTGGAGTTCTCCAACGGCAACGTTCGTCTGATGTGGAATTAGCAATGGATTCTTTGGGAAGCAAAGGCTTCGTAAAAAGGTGGAGAGGCAGAAATAACAAAGCCAACATGTGGAGGCACTTGATAAATTTGAAGAGTTCAGCAAAGCATAGGAAGCTTTGATCAAGGGAATCAATGGGTTAACTCCCTGTGTTATGGGTTGCAAGAATGGAGATTTAATAACCTTTTCATGTGGTCCCACCAGGTTAGAGTGAGGGAGTTCAATGTGACGTTGAATGTAAAAAATATTTCCATAATGCTTTTCTTGGCCAGACTGCTTTTAGGCGGGCACCCCATTTCAAACCAGTGTCCCATAGGGTACTTTTCTTGCCTTGGTCCGTGAACCTATGGTTACTGGGTTGCATTTGGGCAATTTTTCATAACTGCATGGAATATCCATGTGGTGCGAGTGACAGTAATGAGATCACCCTTAGTGCCTGGATCCCAATAAATATGTCCATTGAAAACAAAGACCAGGCTTTGCAAAAGTAATCCAACGGCCCCCCGCAATCGGAGTCGTTGGGCAGAGGATGAGTATTGGAAACGGCTGTCCGGGGCATACATAAACCTATATTTATTTACAACTCTATGACTAGGCTCCATTGGATGAGAAGGCGAGTTGTAAGCGGTGGAGCCTACAAGCATTTCTGCCAATCGAATTGAAGTGGTGGGAGAATCTTTCTAATGCGAGAAAAATTGGTTGTAGAGCTTAAACGAATGCCTTGAAAGTCTTTTATAATCCAAGTTAATATTATTATTTTCTGTGAGGCTTCTGCGGATCATCATGGACAGTTCTTTTGAAGCGTTGTTTGTTGACAGGATCAGAGGTTCGGATATTATAAAGCATCACAAGTAGATGGAGAGGACTGTGGACAAGTTAGTGTAGAACATTTACGAGATGAGAAGGGATGCAATTAGTAGAAAAAGGATAATAATTACAATCATGACAATGAAGATTATTTGGTCATTCATCAAGGATGTTAGTGGGTTGGAGGAACCCATAATACAAGAGAAGGACATTTAGGTCCCCCTATATCTAGCTTGAATAGAGGAAAAGATTTTAAGGTTCTTTTCCATAGGAAGAGTAA